>SJYA01002443.1:5343138-5379098 GCA_006410615.1 Neotragus moschatus
ATGGACAGGGAGGCCTGGCATGCTGCGATTCATGGGGTCGCAAAGAGTCGGACACGACTGAGCGACTGAGCAGAACTGAACTGAACTGAGATGGGTGGGAGGGAGGCTCCAGAGGGAGGGGGTATATGTACACATATAGCTGATTCACATGGCTGTATAGCAGAAACTAACAACACTGTATAGCAATTATACAGCAATAAAAAATTATTGAAAAGGTAACAGGCAGGAAGGCCAGGGGTTTCCAAATGGAGGAAATAGGCTACAAATGTCAGACATTTTTTATCTCTCCCTTAAGTGATGGGAGGAAACACACCGCAAGTGTCAGAATTTTTTCCTTCTTTATACAAAATTAAAAGGTTTCTCTTAAAATTCTGTGTTGCCACGATGACACCTTGTTCCATCTGAGCTTAACTTTTCTCAAACCTTGAGCCAACCAATGCGTTTTTCTCATGGAAATGTTTTTCTTAAGTTATGTTAATGAAACTATGTATTTGCTTTGGAATTTGCCTTTCTTCAAAATGGTTCCACGTAAGACTAACTTTTTTTCTTTTCTCAAACCTTGGGCTGATAATAACTCAACAAACCAGTATTCATATCAATTGTTTTGTGGCTGGGGGAGGACACACCTCATGCCATCCTATCACAAAAATGCGTGTTGTGGGAGAGGGGCCAGGTGAAACTCCCTCAGCCTTGAGGCATCTCTCTTATCTGATTAACAGCTTTCTAACAGACGTAAAACATCCAGTTAAAGACTAGCAGCGGGGCACTCTTTCTGCCCCCTTCTGATGTCTATGTCAAAAGCTTTATCTATCTCTTTTATACTTTGATAAAACTTTATTATACAAAAGCTCTGAGTGACAAGCTTCATCACTAGCCCTGGATTGAANCTCTTATCTGATTAACAGCTTTCTAACAGACGTAAAACATCCAGTTAAAGACTAGCAGGGGGCACTCTTTCTGCCCCCTTCTGATGTCTATGTCAAAAGCTTTATCTATCTCTTTTATACTTTGATAAAACTTTATTATACAAAAGCTCTGAGTGACAAGCTTCATCACTAGCCCTGGATTGAATTCCTCTCCTCTAGAGGCCATGGGCGGAGGAGCCTGGTGGGCTGCAGTCCATGAGGTCACTAAGAGTCGGACATGACTGAACGACTTCACTTTGACTTTTCACTTTCATGCACTGGAGAAGGAAATGGCAACCCACTCCAGTGTTCTTGCCTGGAGAATCCCAGGGATGGCAGAGCCTGGTGGACTGCTGTCTATAGGGTCGCACAGAGTCAGACACGACTGAAGCGACTTAGCAGCAGCAGCAGCAGAGGCCGAGAATCCTGGCATCTTTCACGGCTCAGCAACAACCTTTCAATATTGTTATATACTTTGAGCCAATTATCTTTCAGAAGGCAAAAGCACACCCATAGGAACTCCACTGTGTGTTTGAATTTTATAAATATATTCATATATATGGGGCTTCCCTGGTGGCTCAGATGGTAAAAAATCTGCCTGCAATGTGGGAGACCCAGGTAGAATCCCTAGGTGGGGAAGATCCCCTGGTGAAGGGAATGGCTACCTACTCCAGTACTGTTGCCTGGAGAATTCCTTGGACAGAGGAGCTCGGCAGTCAATAGTCCCTGTGTGTGTGTGTGCTTAGTCGCTCAGTTATATCCGACTCTTTGTGACTCCTCTGTCCATGGGGATTCTCCAGGCAAGAATTCTATGGAAGCAAAGAATCAGATGCGACTGGGTAACTAATACACACACACACACACACACACACGTATAATTTCTCGGTATAAACAAATTACACAGGAGGTTTGTGTATCTTTTTTGAAATATGTGTTAGACCACATTACATTACAGAACAACTACAAACCATTACAGACCATTACAGAACAAAAGGCTTGACTAGTAAATTCCATTCTTCAGTAAGAATCCTTTGAACTGTGTTTTAACTTTTACTTCTGGGATTTTAGTCTGACAGGAGCCTCCCTTGGATAACAAAAGTGTGTTTTCCAGCCCTTTCCTTTATAGTCACAGATGCACATTAGTGAAAATGAAAGTGTTAGTTGCTCAGTTGTGTCCAACTGTATGAGCGCTGCGTCCAGTTTAATCCTTCCTCATGACCATCATGAACTAATGCTACATGTATTTGGACTCCACAGATTTTCTGGGTGTGTAAACAGGCTTCCATGTGGGACTAGTGGTAAAGAACCTTCCATGCCAACGCTGAACACATAGGAGATGCAGGTTCGATCCCTGGGACCGGAAGATGCCCTGGATCAGGGAATGGCAACCTGCTCCAATATTCTTGCTTGCAAAATTCCATGGACAGAGAAGCCTAGCGGGCTATAGTCCATGGGATCACAAAGAGCTGGACACGACTGAGTCACAGAAGTAAGCATCATGACAGTGGCCAAGCAGGCTAGTTACCAATGTTAACTTTGCCACTGAAGTCCTTAATTCGCTCTCTATTTAGACCCTGCAAGACAATGTCAGAGCTGGCTCAGGATGTGATTGGTGAGTCTATTTGAAATTCTAGATTTTCCATCACAGGGTGTTGGATGTGATACATGGGCTAGGTTCCAATGGTTAATAATTGCTCTCAAGGACAGCTAGAATATCCTTCAGGGTGAGATACCAAGACACTGGTATGTACTTACATGCTTCCTGCAGCTGTACATGTTCAAGGGTAGTTTTTTTTTTTTTTTTNAAGATCTTTTTTGTGCAGTTCTTCTGTGTATTCTTGCCACCTCTTCTTAATATCTTCTGCTTCTGTTAGGTCCATACCATTTCTGTCCTTTATCGGGCCCATCTTTGCATGAAATGTTCCCTTGGTATCTCTAATTTTCTTGAAGAGATCTCTAGTCTTTCCCATTCCAGCATAGCCAAAATAAAAAATAAAAAAAATGTTTTAAGATTTGTATCTAGAGTATACAAAGAACACTTGTTAAAAAACTCAATAATAGGACAAACAATCCAGTTCAAAATGAGCAAAAGATTTAAACATTCAAGTCACCAAAGAAGGTATATAGATAACAAATAAGCATTTAAAAAGATGCTCAATATCATGTCAGTAGAGAAGCATAAATTAAAACCACAATGAGGGACTTTCCTGACAGTCCAGTGGCTAAGGCTCTGGGCTCCCAATGAAGGGGCCAAGGTTTGATCCCTGATCAGGGAGCTAGATCCCATGTGTTGCAACTTAACAAACAAATATATATATATATATATGAATCAGTGGGTTCACAATTATAATCAGAGCGAGAATGAAGAATGGAAATAGTAGCTCTACAAAATTCACTGAAGCCACTACTGGTAGCTGGGGCATCAACACTGTTATGGACCAAATGTTTGTATTTCCCCAAATTTATATGTTGAGACCCTGACCCCTAATGTGAAGGTTTTGGAGGTGGAGACTTTGAGAGGAACTCAGGTTTAGTTGAGGTCATGAAAGTGGAGCACCCATGGTGGGATTAGTGTCCTTTTAAAAACAGGAGATCCCAGTTCAATCCCTGGGTTGGGATGGTCCCCTGAAGAAGGGATAGGCTACCAACTCCAGTATTCTTGGGCTTCCCTGGTGGCTCAGACAGTAAAGAATATGCCTGCAATGTGAGAGACTTGGGTTCGATATCTGGGTTGGGAAGATCCCCCAGAGAAAGGCATGGCATGGCAACCCATTCCAGTATTCTTGCCTGGAGAATCCCCGTGGACTGGAGAGTCGGACATGACTGAGTCACTGAACACAGCATGGCACAAAAACAGGAAGGGACCAGAGCTCCCTCTGTTTCACTCCCTCATGTGAGTACACAGCAAGAAGGTGACCGTCTACAAGCCAGGAACAGGGTCCTCACCAGATACTGAATCTGATGGCGCCTTGATCTTGGACTTTGCAGCTTCCAAAACTATAAAAAAATATGTGTCTGCTAGTTAACCCAGTTTGTAGTATTTGTTATAGCTAGTTAACCCAATCTGTTATTTGTTATAAACCAGAGCAAACTCCTTAGTCTGAGAATTGATCATTAAAGGGAAAGAAATAAGCATTTATCCTGCTTGTTCTATATGAACTGTATTTTCAGGTTCCTAAATAGCTCTAGATGATGAGGAAAAGTTCTTTTTGCAGGAGAATTCCATCTAATCAACTTAGAAGGAATAATTGAATTTAAGTGGTAGAAAAAAAAAATCACTATTTTCAACTTCTAATTGTATAACTGGTCCAGAAATTGAATTGTTACAAAACCTAATGGAGAATGATTGACAGGGAAGTTTACAATGGAGGGATCAGACTGCATCACTAAATGTAGCACAACCAGATTGGATGGGATGAGATAAAATAGAAAGTACATCCATAAATAGAATACAATAGAAAGTACCACCGTGAGATATTCTTGCCAAAGAATCTAATCAAGACTTTAGACCTCATCTTTAGTTTACAGGAGAAACAAGGGACAAACCAATATGTTAAAGGACTTCAGAATAAAAAAAATGAAAGAAATGTAGAATGTGGGGCATCCTATAGAAAAACTGGTCCAGTTTCTAAAACAAGCCAAGGGCATAAGAAGAACAGAGGGAAGAGGTAGTGGTTGTTCCAGATTAAAAAAGAATTTAAGAGCCAGAGGACATCAGAGACAATGAGTGGGGAAATTAGAGTATAAATAGACTAATACATCTAAGGAATGTGTAAGTTAAATGACACAACGGTATTGTGGGAAAATGGCCTTATATTTCAGAAATACCTGCAGAAATTTTTCAAGGCAAAATGACAGAGTATTGAGGATAAGATTTAAATACCAAAGGGGGAAGAAAGAGAGGAAGGAAAGAAGGAGCGGGAGAAGGGAGGGATAAAGAATGGCTTGATAAAGCAAGTGCGATGAAATGAAAATGCTAATTACTAAACTGAAGGAAAGGGTCTATGGGGGTTTATCCTACTCAGAGGATCATCCCAACCCAGGGATTGAACTGGGATCTCCTATTTTTAAAAGGACACTAATCCTTCCATGGGGGCTCCATCTTCATGACTTCAACTAAACCTGAGTTCCTCTCAAAGTCTCCACCTCCAAAACCTTCACATTAGGGGTCAGGGTCTCAACATATAAATTTGGGGAAATACAAACATTTGGTCCATAACAGTGCTTTTGTTATGAAGACTGTTATAATAAAAATGTAAAAAATAAAACAGAATCATTGAGGCTCTTTGCCAAAAAGATTTTCGAAGATCAGTATCTCACCACTAGATGGACCTTCTGGACAGGAAGTTTCCTGCCCATTGCTCCCGACAGTGACTTTTTCAAGAGGTTAAGGGAAGGGCCATTCAAAGACAGGTGGGAGTGCTCCAATTGGCCATGTGAGCTGCAGTGACTTCAATACACACTAAAGAAAAGTTTGATTTGGAAACCAGCCTTGTCTTTAACTTAACAGGCAGATTCAAACAGTTCATTTAATAGAAGTGTCCCACAACTCCTAACTTGCTATGGCTGCTTAAATTATACCATGAAAAACTAAGCGGGTGGTTTATTTCCTGAAAGAAACATTTCTTCAGTGTAGACACATACAAGGACAAATGATTTTATAAACTGGGCTCAAAAACAGTTAGCATACAAAGTAAGGAAACACTAGGTTGTGTCAACAATGAACTGAGTGATCTTGGGAAGTTCCTTAATGGTAGGTTAAGACTTTGTTCAGGTGATTCCCAATCCCCTTGCTTCTTTGAACTGTCCCATGAGCAGCAAATGTCCTCTTATGGGAGGTGCTTGAACAGAACCTGAACTACGAGATAGGCCACAGAACTGGCAGAGAATTCTAGAGTCCTTTAGACTCTGAGATCCTGGGATTCCTTGAATCAGTTGTCAGCCTACCNTTAAGACTTTGTTCAGGTGATTCCCAATCCCCTTGCTTCTTTGAACTGTCCCATGAGCAGCAAATGTCCTCTTATGGGAGGTGCTTGAACAGAACCTGAACTACGAGATAGGCCACAGAACTGGCAGAGAATTCTAGAGTCCTTTAGACTCTGAGATCCTGGGATTCCTTGAATCAGTTGTCAGCCTACCCGAGGCACTGTCATCAGAACGTCAGCGTATGTTCTAAACTAAATCACAGCATGGAAGTCTGTTGACAAATGAATTTTAAAAATCCCCGGACTCCTGTTCTGTGACTGGACAGCCGTCTTTCGTGGTTAACCAATCAGCTTCGTTCGCCTGATGTACCCCAAGCCAAATGCTGAGACGCTGAGATTTGCGGCAGAGAAAGGGTTTAACTTAGAAGGGAGCCAAGTGAAGAGAGAATAAATCTCAGATCTCCCTCAGGGCTTGGGGTTCAGAACACTAGTGGGATAAAGATTCAGGGGAAAGGTGNGTTAACCAATCAGCTTCGTTCGCCTGATGTACCCCAAGCCAAATGCTGAGACGCTGAGATTTGCGGCAGAGAAAGGGTTTAACTTAGAAGGGAGCCAAGTGAAGAGAGAATAAATCTCAGATCTCCCTCAGGGCTTGGGGTTCAGAACACTAGTGGGATAAAGATTCAGGGGAAAGGTGATTGGAAATAAGAGAACGATGAGGATATTGTCTTTCTGCAGAGGTGCAACTGAGCTACAGGCTTCTTCATGCACTGGATGTTCAGAAAACGGGGTGTTAGCATGTTCTGAGGTTGGATTGTTGGGCAAGACCAGTTGGAGGGTCAGTAGTCCTAACCAGACTCAACAGGCTCAAGCTCAAACTGGGCACAGCTGACTCCAAGTTCCTGAAAAACAACTCTGGCAAACATCTTACTGTTTTGGCTACATGAGGCTTGGAGGACACACAAGTATTTGTAAAACAATTAAAGTGAACCCAATCAATGAAGCAGGTTATAGTCCATTATTTATTAAGCAAGTTCCAGTTTAATAGATCTAACTGATGACTACCCTCGGTTTCAAATCCTATCTGGAAGATTTCTCTTCTAGAAAACACAGTACCTTGTCTCTGGATCAACTGGTGGATATTTGGTTTTTTAGAGTAGTGATTCTGAGCATACTAGGATGTGGTCCAAGAATTTCTGAGGGATCCTGGAAGCCTCTTGAGAGGCAGGGGCTCTGTTTTCTCACTTATCTGTGATTTTCTTCATGTACCTCAACCCTGAACCTACAGCTTGAATTTGGAAGCAAATATGAAAGTCCAGCTGTCTTCTGTTATATCAGACATTAGGAGATTTGCAAAAATGAAAAACAATGTTTTTCACAAAACATTTTCAAAAAATTCACAAAATTGTTTTCGTCTTGGAATATATAGTTATTTTTCATTAAACTACATTACTATATCATGGTTTTTTTAACTGTATTTTGAAATGAATGTAGGTGTTGTCACTTCAGTCATGTCTGACTCTGCAACCCTACAGACTGTAGCCCACAAGGCTCCTCTGTCCATGGGATTCTCCAGACAAGAATACTGGAGTGGGTTGCTACTCCAGGGGATCTTCACCACCCAGGGATCGAACCCCCATCTCTTACATCTTCTGCATCAGGAGGCAGGTTCTTTACCACTAGTGCCACCTGGGAAGCCTAAACAAAAGGTATTTGGTTTTAAATAATATTTTAATACAAAGTGGTCCTGAGATCAGAAAGTTTAAAAGTCACTGTTCTAGGGAAACGATCCCTTTTACTTCTTAATAAGCAGGAAACTTATCCTCGAAAATAGCTCTTTACAGAAGATGCAGATGAAGAAATGGAGTCTCAGAAATAAAGCTCCTTATCCCGAGGGCCCCAGCCCCAGAAGACCTCCTCTGTCTTCTCTGGAGTCTGGAATTTTTCCACCTGTTCTATATCAGGGACTTCCCAGGTGGCTCAGTGGTAAAGAATCTTCCTACCAATGCAGGAAACACAGGAGACTTGGGTTCAATCCCTGGGTTGGGAAGATCACTTAGAGAAGGAAATGGCAACCTATTCTTGCCTGAACAATCCCATGCGCAGAAGAGCCTGGTGGCTACAGTCAATAGGGTCACAAAGAGCTGGACAGGATGAGAGACTGAGCACAGCTGTTCTAAATCAGTCACTGATCAGGAGCCTGAGCTCCGCGGTTGACCTAGAATGACTGTTCAGGGTAATGGATGTTGGGGAATCAGTCACAGATAACCCACTCTCTTTACAGATGATAAGTCTGTGCAGTGACAATGGCCAGAGGAAGGTGCAGTTTCTCATTATGGATAAAACTGTCCTCACTGGCTACAGCAGCATTCATCCCCTGATATCTGGAGATGATCACCAATGAGCTGGGAACCAGGAAGACTTGGCACCACATGGTGTAGCTTCTGTGTCCCTCTGTCCCCTCTGACAACCAGGCTTGTTGCTTTAATGATTGCTGACAATGTCAAAGTCCTTTCAATACAACCCCATGATTTCCCAGCTCCTCAGGTGGCTTAGTGGTAAAGAATTTGCCTATAATGCTATAAGACGCAGAAGACAGGGGTTTAATCCCTGAGTCGGGAAAATCTCCTAAAGAAAGAAATGGCAACTCACTCCAGTATTCTTGCCTGGAAAATCCCATGGACAGAGGAGCCTGATAGGCTAGTTCATGGGGTTGTAAAGAGTCAGAGTCACTTTGCAACTGAGCACACAATTGATTTCCCAATGACATTGCCCTGGCATGCAAATTTATAGTTGTGGACTGTCCCCATAGCAGCATGAAATGTTGTAATTTTCCAGAGCAACAGTTCACTTGAAGAAATGATCGTTTCCATTTCCTGAATGCACATTCAGAGTAAAGAAATCTGTGCTTGCTTTGAAGAAAAATTAACATCCATCGTAGGTAATGTTGAATGTTACCTGACAAATTTAGGAAAGTTAATGCATGCAAATATTTGTTTGAGTTCTCAGGCTCAATGCAAGGCTGGAGACACAGCCTTCGTCCTGAAGGAGACTATGGAACAATGAATGATAAATGGGCTGATTTCATCCAAAGCTCCAACCCAGAGCAATGCTGTTGTTGTTCAGTTTTTCAGTTGTGTCCGACTATTTGCAACCCCTTGGACTGCAGCATGCTAGGTGCCCCTGTTCTTCATTACCTCCCAGAGTTTGCTCAAATTAATGTTCATTGAGTCAGTGATTCTATCTAACCATCTCATCCTCTGTCACCCCCTTCTCCTTTTGCCTTCAATCTTTTCCATTATCAGGACCTTTTCCAATGAGTCAGCTCTTTGCCATCAGGAGGCCAAAGTACTGGAGCTTCAGCATCAGTCCTCCCATTGNTGACTTCACTTTCAGTAAGTGAAGTCCTGTTATCTCTCTGTAGACCTGCTATGAAGACCAAAGAACCCATGCTATTCTCCCGATGACCACCTTTGCAGTGCTCAAGCTTCCAACAGTAAGAGGGCTCCTCCTGAGGTTTCAGTGACAGGCTGTGATCCTGCATCACTCCAGTGACAGCTTGACAGAGGAGAGAAACCTGTCCCCCACTACAGCCTCATGCCAGCCTTGATGTATCTCAACCTCCTGAGAGCTCCAAGAATTAGTCACTGTGGAATCTTTATTACAATGCAGCTAATGAGTAAATGAAATCAAGAGGGAAAAGATAATTTGGTTAAATATGCACTGGGGATGGAAAAACAGATGGGGGCATTAATCCTACTTACAATATTTGGCTTCAAATCAAGTCATATCATGACTAGTCAGGAGAAGCTGTTAGACATAACTATCAAAGGTTTCACTGGAAAACTCTTCAGCTTGGTAAGATCCTGACAGAACCAAACCATAGGGTATTTCTATACCACCTGTGCCAACTTTGGGTAAAACTTACATGAAAGGGAAGTCCTTTATAGGTTTCCCCATAGGCTTTAATTTCAAATGGAAATCCAACCACTACAGTCAGCAAACATGGGCTGACCCAATTGCCTTCAGTGGGTTTTCTTCAGGGACTCCCTCTCACTTGGTCTAAACTGAAAGGCCACTCTCTCAGGGCAGCTGTGTTCTTCAAGAAAAGAACTCTATGGCACTCTGAATGGACAACTGGTTTCTGCAGCATAAAACTCAGGGCTTTATGATCCTGAAGTGTCATTGAAGGTTTTCTGAGCAGTGAAGGAACAGTATACTGTGAGTTTCTTTTAAAAATTTAATAACACTAGACCAAATCAACGTGTACCTTTCAAATCCTTCTGTAAAAGCGTTGCTTATAGTCAGCTATCTGAGTGCTGAGCTGGCCCCAATAGAACAAGCAGCCATCTGGGAAAAGGCAAAATGGGAGTGTTGGCATGTGGCCCCAAAGGACTACATTCAACTCTCTTCTCTCCTTCTCTCCTCAGACCTCTGATTTTACTTTCACCTTCCTTACTGGCAGCAGATGACCTTGCCTCTGACATCACAGAAAAGAGAGAAGCCATTAAATTACCCTTAACTTTCTAAAAAAAAAAAAAAAATCCTCTAAATGACCTGCATCTGCATGGTCTTCTCCCTCTTTCCTCTTTCATGGTGGCAAAAATGTCTTTCTCCTCTCAAAGCCCAGTTCCTATCTGTGCTCCCCAGATCACCCTTCTCAGCAAATTATCTAGAGGTTTGCCCACCTCTACTCACTTCCAAGGTGAATCTATCCAGTCCTATAACTTTAGTAAATCTCCACTCTCCATAGGTACTAAATACGTGAGCTCCCTTCAAGAAAACTACTCCCACACTCGTGTCTTCAACCTCAGAGATTATACAGACCTCCACTCAGGTGCTTGAGCCCATCACCTGGAGGACTCTGTCACACTCGTCTGGCTCTTGCTTACATGTCTAATAAATTACCAAGTTCCATATTATGCCTCAGATTTACTGTCTCAAATTCCATCAACTTCACTATAGGTCCATCCACAACCGTTGCTCACCTGAACTATTGCAATAGCTTGCTTCCCAACTCATCTCCTGCATTCATTTTTGCTACTTCCCCTTCCAATCCATAATCCATATCTAACCTTTCTGGGGAGAAAACAAACAAACACCATCTCATCATTCCTTACCTTCAACTGGCTCAATGGAGATTCACTGCACATGAGTGTGGGCATAATGCACATGGTCTGGGGAACGTCCCCTGCAACACTGCAGCCTCATCTCCTGACTGCTTCCCAGTTCCCTCAGTAGCTTTACTCTCTCTGGTCCTTGAACAAGCCTGGCTTCTTCTCACAGCAATCACTCAGGGAGAGATTTCACCTTTCCTGTTAGCCTAACTCCTACTGTTAGCCTAACTCCTAAATGCTGGAGTGGATAAAGCACAAGCTGAAATTAAGATTGCAGGGAGAAATATCAATAACCTCAGATATGCAAGTGACACCACCCTTATAGCAGAAAGTGAAGAGGAATTAATGAGCCTCTTGAAGGTGAAAGAGGAGAGTGAAAAAGCTGGCTTAAAACTCAGCATTCAAAAAACAAAGCTCATGGCATCTGGTCCCATCACTTCATGGAAAATAGGTGGGGAAACAATGAAACAGTGAAAGACTTTATTTTCTTGGGCTCCAAAATCACTGCAGACAGTGACTGCAGCCATGAAATTTAAAAAGAAAAAACTCTTGCTCCTTGGAAGAAAAGTTATGACCAACCTAGACAGCATATTAAAAATCAGAGACATTATTTTACCTACAAAGTCCATATAGTCAAAGCTATGATTTTCCAAGAGTCATGTGTGGATGTGAGAGTTGGACCATAAATAAGGCTGAGCACTGAAGAATTGATGTTTTTGCACTATGGTGTTGGAAAAGACTCTTGAGTCCCTGGACATGCTGGGAAAGATACAAGCCTGGAGAAGGGGATGACAGAGGATGAGGTGATTGGCTGGCATCACCCACTCAATGGACATGAGTATAAGCAAACTCTGGGAGATGGTGAAGGACAGGGAAGCCTGGAGTGCTGCAGTTCATGTGGTCACAGAGTCAGACACAACTGAGTAACTGAACAATAGCAATTTCTGTTCATCCTCAAGATCAAAGTTTAAATGTCTCAAAAGGGAATCCTTCAGAAATACTTCCAAGTCTCCATTTCTCTACCTCCCCCTTATAACTTAGATCCTACTCTTAGAATGCTTTCTAGGTTTTATCCCTGTGGCTGTCAGAATTACATTGCCAATATTTCTCAAAATATTATCCTATTTTATGAATGTTTTAATTTATCTTTATGTTTTTATTGAAGTACAGTTGATTTACAATGTTGTATTACTTTCTGGTGTACAGCAAAGCCATTCAGTTATATACATATATAACTTCTTACATATATTTTTTCAGATTCTTTTCCCTTTTAAGTTACTATAAAATATTGCGTATAGTCCCCTGTACCCTACAGTAGGTCCTTGTTCACTATCTTGTTTTATATATGCATGCATGCTAAGTTGCTTCAGTTGTATCCGACCCTTTGTGACCCTGTGGACTGTAGCCCACCAGGCTCCTCTGTCCATGGGGATTCTCCAGGCAAGAGTACTGGAGTGGGGTGCCATTTCCTCCTCCAGGGTATTTTATATATAGTACTGTATATATGTAAATCCTGAACTCCTAATTTATCCTACATTTCCAAAGTTACATCTCAGGCTCATGAATTTTCGGTTGCTGGTTTCCTCATCTGCGTATGGGTTTTCTAATTATGATATCACTAATGCAAGGAGAGGACAGTAACTCAGGACAGCAGAAGGAGCCTCTGGGCTGTTGGGTCTAAACCGACTCTCTGCTCTGTTGCACTGAACCCCAGTTGTTGTCCTGGCTCTTCTCACTCCAAGAGTTGCCAAAACATTCACACTCTGCCATATTCTCTTCTTTATTTCAACTATTTTTGTTCTTTTTCCCCAGCATCTCCTCAGTTCAGTAAACATGGCCTGTATTTCCTCTCTCATGTGATAAATGACCTTCTGGTCTGTGCTTCTCAACAGATAGCACATGGGAAAGTCCTGAAGTCAGATGGAGTTTGGCTTTCCAGGAGCCAGAAAGGTCAGAGTGTCCAGTGGGTGATGAGATCAGAGAGACAGGCTAGTGNTATCTTTTGGGGGCCACAGTTGAACCCACTACAGGTGAGGTTGGAGCGTTTCCTTCTTTTCTGTAAGATTTTTTCTTTTTAATATGGACCATTTAAAAAGTTTTTATTGAATCTGTTAAAATATTGCTTCTATTCACGTTTTGATTTTCTGGCCCTGAGGCGTGTGGGACCTTATGTCCCCAAACAGTTACTAAACCTGCATCCCCTGAACTGAAAGGCAAAGTCTTAACCACTGGACAGCCAAGAAAGCCTCAACTTTCTGAAAATGGTACTGATAAAATGATATGTGGAGAAATTCTCAGTCAACATCAAGAACTCCTTACTTTTTGTTTAAAAGAGAGAAATGTTGAATTTAATTTTTGTGTGCATAGCAGTTCTTTTTCATTTCAGAGAAAATGTCTATTATGGAATCTTTTCATTTTTTAACATTTGCTTCATAAATATTTTGGACTGTGGATCACCAAAAAGATTTTTCTCAGGAGCCACCTTCATATTTTTAAATTCTTTTTCTTCTGCAAGTTAGAAAATCTCTTCCAACATCTGATATATCACCTTGTACTTAGAAAAATGCTGACTCTGAATCTCACTGTTGTATTTTTATTAGAAGTAATTAACTAGCTCCAAAAATGTTTTCATGAAATATAGGTGAAATCTTTCTATCATTTTGAAAATAATAAATGTATTTCCTTCCAATATTTTCATATAGGAAAAAAAATCAAACAGTCATTTGAAGGAATATGGATGGGTAGAGACAAAGAATTATTGTAAAGTTATTGGCCACTAAATCCAATTAATTTAGACCTTCTTTCTATGACTATCACAATCATAAGAAAGATGCCAAGTAATTTTTAGTCAAGTCTGCATATTTAAATATCCCCCAAATTAATTCATTGAGAAAATGCTAGGGTTTGCTAAAAAATACAGAGAGTAATAACAAAGTCCCATATACCTACCACTCAGCTTCAGCAAACCCTAGCATTTTCCTCATGTATCAGGAAATGACACATGTAACCCAAGTATCCTCATGACATCAGTTTCTTCCTTCTTCTCTTCCCAGAAGGACCATTCTCCTGAATCGGGTACATTTCAGTGGGAAATATGTATATCTCTGTATTTTCCTGTATGTTTAAAATATTTCCAAATTAAAATGAAATAAGTTCTGTATTTTCCACTGGCTGAGGAAACTGTGTTTTCAAAATATACTACTGTTGAGCCGATAGAGAGGCATNTTCCCAGAAGGACCATTCTCCTGAATCGGGTACATTTCAGTGGGAAATATGTATATCTCTGTATTTTCCTGTATGTTTAAAATATTTCCAAATTAAAATGAAATAAGTTCTGTATTTTCCACTGGCTGAGGAAACTGTGTTTTCAAAATATACTACTGTTGAGCCGATAGAGAGGCATTGATTTTAAAATGTGGTCCTTGATAGCTCAGTTGGTAAACAATCTGCCAGCATTGCAGGAGACCCTGGTTTGATTCCTGGATTGGGAAGATCCCCTGGAGAAGAGAAAGGCTATCTACTCCAGTATTTTGGCCTGGAGAACTCCAGGGACTGTATAGTCCATGGGGTTGCAAAGAGTTAGACACAGTGGAGTTATTTTCACTTTTACTTTAAACAATGGAGGGCCAGAGACACCTGCTCACTGCTGATGATCCAGGCATTTTGTAACTCTAATTTTAGGCAACTGTTTGAGCCTCAGTTTTGTTATCTGTAAAATGGGGATAGTCTCTGTCTTGCCTACTTCACAGGGATGTTGTGAGAGTAAATGAGGCTATGGTAATAGAAGTAAGAAGTGATCTTTGGAATAACTGCTGCTCATGATTGAGCAGTAGCTGTGTTTTCAGACAGGCACTAAACATTTATTATTTCCTTTAAGGCTGATAACAACTCCAGGATATAAGTATTATTTTTACATAAAAAATAGTAAAGCTCTGAAACATACGGTTTTCCCATGCTCTTTCTTCCAGAACCAACTTCTGCCAACAAGGAAGAGGCAATGACTAGGAGATGGAGGACCCACAGTGATCTGTGACCCACCTGTGACCTGGCACAAGAAGTTCTGACCAACTAAGATAATGGTGAATTACCAGGCTGTGCATAATTCTTTGGACTTTATAGGTCTTGGAAATAGAGAGTGAATCAGACCATTAGTGGCAGGATTCAAAGCTGAGAGAACACACACACAGAGACAGGATGCCAAAGTGGGGNAGTAAAGCTCTGAAACATACGGTTTTCCCATGCTCTTTCTTCCAGAACCAACTTCTGCCAACAAGGAAGAAGCAATGACTAGGAGATGGAGGACCCACAGTGATCTGTGACCCACCTGTGACCTGGCACAGGAAGTTCTGACCACCAAGATAATGGTGAATTACCACGCTGTGCATATTTCTTTGGACTTTATAGGTCTTGGAAATAGAGAGTGAATCAGACTATTAGTGGCAGGATTCAAAGCTGAGAGAACACACACACAGAGACAGGATGCCAAAGTTGCGGGAGGCAGGTGTGTTTAAGGGGACACCACTGGACCATGTGTCACGTGAGTTGTGAGTCAGTGCAAGTTGTAAATAAGCAGAAGCCAGGAAGCATAGAATAGATGCCCAGAAGACAGAATTGGTTTTTTGGTTGGTAGTGATAGGGAAAATGAGGGGTTTAATCACCCTCATATTTGTACACTGACAAACAGTCATGTGGTTGTACCAGTCAAGGTCCCAGCTGGAAGCATATGGTACCCTCAAAAGAAGGATGGAGAAGAGTTGGATAAAGGGACAATTTACCGACAGTGACACAAAGTTAAGGAAACCAACAAGCAATGATGAGGCTCCTAGGATAAACAACCGGGGAGTCCCACAGTCCTAATTAGGCAAGAGGAGGAATTTGTTCTTGGAACCTGGCCAGACATATAGATTTATTCAATAGAANGTTGGATAAAGGGACAATTTACCAACAGTGACACAAAGTTAAGGAAACCAACAAGCAATGATGAGGCTCCTAGGATAAACAACCTGGGAGTCCCACAGTCCTAATTAGGCAAGAGGAGGAATTTGTTCCTGGAACCTGGCCAGACATATAGATTTATTCAGTAGGAGCTGTGACTTTAAATTTTATTTATTTATTTAATTTTTGGCCATGTCATGTGGCATATGGGATCTTGGTTCTCCAACCAGGGACTGAACCTGTGTCCCCGGCATTGAAGGGCATGGAGTCTTAACCAGTGGACCACCAGGCAAGTCCCAGGAGCTGTGGCTTTTGGTAAAGAAATACAACTGCCAGTAACATGTTGATCTGACAAGAAAGGAGCTGGAGGGATAAATACCCCAACCTGTGTCTTTTTTTGGGGTGATTTGCTTCCCAAATCACCGGTCAGTGCCTCCCAGTAGCCAAACCCAACCAGAACCTGGAAAGCAAGAGAACTGGTCCATTCAGGTCTGCCTGCCTGATCAAAGAGCCAGGTGAGGAAAGAAGGAGAATCGACTCGGAGCAACCAATGAAAACTGTCCAGTGCAGTGATGGAAGTGTCAAGATAAGTCAGAACCCAGCACTGTTGAGAACACTCTCACTTCCTTGTGGTTGTGCTTTGCTACTGCTTGGGGGTTCCCATAGGGTTTTTCACCCTTGTTTTCACAAGTAGCCATAGAATATGAAGCCATGCATGAAGACACCTGGGTAAGTCTCTGGTCCTTGCAATCAAAAGAGCCTAGAAACGTAAAAGTGTTAATGCATTTCCTCCATGGTGGAAATGGGAGAGCCTGGAACCAAAGCCACCAGAATCTGGGTCTAAATTCAAGCTTTTTCCACTCCACAAAAGTGGCTGTACAAATGTGATAGTGGCCCCCTGAAAAAGTGTAGAAGCTCTGAATATCAGGTTATTTTGTGGGAAGCCACTGGGACAGATCTTAGAAAGTGGTGGTTAAATGTACAAAAAGATGCCTTGGGAAGGTCCCACTCATGGAATACAGATCAGGTAAGAGCAGGGAGAGTTGGAAAGCAGATGTTTAACTTTGTGATGATGATAAGCTTCTGCTCAAGGATCTTGAGAAGGGTGGCAGTGTGTACATAAAGCGTGACAGAATTGTTCACTCGTTATGTGCAAGGCACTGCTCCAGAGGCCAGAGACGAAGCAGAGAACCTAACAGACTCCTGCCCTCCCGGAGCTTCTGGTCACTGAAGCTGTGAGAGTAGATAAGCTTTCCAAGGGAGAAGCGAATAGTGAGGCTTAGATATGCCTGTGAGGAAGAGGATGAAAAAAAGACAAGAAAAGAACTGGTGGAGCAGCAAGCAGAGGGCCAGAGGGGCAACTGGCTTGGTAACATGGTAGGAAACCAAAAGCAAGAAGGAGGCCCACAGGGCTGACTGCTGGGGCGTGTTGCCTAGGACAAGACCAAGTAGAAGCTGCTGGCATTGACAAATGGGGGAAGCTGGGTCAGAGCAAGTCAATGGGGTGGGTGGAAGCTAGATTGTGGGAGGTCATGGAGGGACCATTACAGTTAAGACTTACAACAGAAGTGCTGAGCAAGGAGGAGAATTGGATGTCTGGGTGGAATGAATTGGGAGATTGGGATTGGGATGTATACAAGAATCTGCCTGCCAGTGCAGGAGACATGAGTTTGATCCCTAGGTTGGGAATATCCCCTGGAGTAGGAGATGTCTACCCACTCCAGGATTCTTGCCTGGGAAATCCCATGGACAGAGGAGCCTGGAGGGCTACAGTCCATGGAATTGCAAAGAGTCCGACACAACTAAGCTCACATGCATGTTTAAAACAGATAACAATGAGAACTTACTGTATTAGCTCAGGGAACTCTACCCAATGCTCTGTGTGACCTAAATGGAAAGGAAATCCAAAATAGAGGAGACAGATGTATGAGGTGTAGCTGATTCACTTCTCTGTACAGCAGACACTGTCACAGCAGGTAAAGCAACTCGACGCCAATAGAAATTAACTTAAAAAGAGAGAGTTAGATGCCTAGATGACTTGCTTACACAGTCATCTACTGAAGACATCCTGATATTTCAAAGTTTTTAGCTATTACAAGTAGAGCTGCTATGTATAATTGTGTGATACTTTTTGTCTGGACACTTTTTCAAAGCTGTTTAGTAAGTGCTAGACGTGTAGCGTTCAAGTCACAGGTGAGCCTTGTTTAGCTGTGGAAAAATCCAGCTAAGTTTCTCTGGCATGTGGGATCTTCCTGGGTAAGGGATTGAACTTGAGTGTCTTGCATCATCAGGCAGATTCTTTACCACTGAGCCACCAGAGAGGTAACTTGATGTGGATATCATTCTCAAAGGATCTGGTCCTCAGATTGATAATCCTGAAATCTTAATTGCATAAGAATGGAGCTGATCCTACGGCTTAAGTCATGCCAATCAGATTCATTAAAACTGATTTATAACCCCACATGCCAGATTGGTAATTTTCAATGAATGAGATTCTTTTCCAGTACTGGGTGTATTTGTGTCCATTATCAAGAGCACCCCATCCCAGCATTAAGCTGCTTGGAAAACTGAATTGCTCATCAGAGGTTGTTCAATGGTATAAATGAGAACAAAGGGAAATAGCTAATCTTGACGTGTATATCAGGGCTTCCCAGGTGGCACTAGTGGTAAAGAACCCGCTTGCCAATGCAAGGAGACGTAAGAGATATGGGTTCAGTCCCTGGGTCGGAAAGATCCCCTGGAGGAGGGCATGACAACCCACTCCAGTATTCTTGCCTGGAGAATCCCATGGACCGAGGAGCCTGGCGGGCTACAGTCCACAGGGTCATAAAGTGTCAGACACAACTGAAGTGACTTAGCACACACATAGGCACACGTTGAGGTGTATGTCATCCAGGCAATGATGGAAGACTCCTCTGGTAATCCATCTGCCTACCCCTGACCTCTAAATCTTGGAGTCCACTAATGCTCTGATCTTCAACTTGTCTTTTTCCACTGATGCTCTTGGTGATCTCATCAGTATCATTGACATCATGTATTAACGACTCTCAAATTATGTCCCCAGCCAGGTCTCTGGTTTAAGCTCCAGACTCATACAGCTAGGTGGCTGCTTGAGATACCCTTACTGGATCTCTAACAGACATCTCAAATTCTGCATGTTCAGCACAGAACTGCTCATCTCTCCCAAACCTTCTGCATCTACAGCCTTCCCTGGTGAGTGATGGCAGCTCCATCTTCCAATTGCTCAGGTCAAAATCATTGGCATTGTTTTGAGTTCTCTGTTTTTCTCATATCCCATGTCTGGTGCATCAGATAATTCTGCAGACTTTCTTCAAAATACAACCAGACCAGACCGTCTCAAGATGCCTCCACTGCCATCATGGTCTGAGCCACCATCATTAAAAAAAGAAAAAATTTTTTTTTTGGTTTCATGGAGTCTTAGTTGGGACATGAGGGAACTTCATTGGGTCATGTGGGATCTTCCCTTGTGGTGCAGGGGCTCTCTAGTTAAGGCATGTGGGCTTAGTTTCTCTGCAGCATGTAGGATCTTAGTTCCCTGACCAAGGATAGAACCCACATACCCCACACAGCACAGATTCTTAACCAGTGGACCATCAGGGAAGCTGGTAAGACAGTGTTAGCTCTTGCTTAGACGATCACACTGGCTTTTTATCTGGCCAGTTCCCAACCAGAAATAAGAGTGTCTTGAAATATAATTCAGATTATGCCACTCCTCTTCTCGGGACCTTCCAACGGCTTCTGTTTAGATGGGCCCCACCACCTCTCTGGGCTCATCACCTACCATTCTCCTCCCTGCTCATTCTGCTCTACCACTCTGAGCTTCTCTGCTTCCCCACCACACCCCAAACATGCTTCTACCTTGGCCTTTGATGTTTCCTTTTTGCCTGGAGTGTTTTCCTTCAGATGCCCACTTGGCATCCCTCTCTTGCCTCTTCTAGGGCTTTGCTCAAACCCCAGTGGGGTCTTCCTTGCCTAACCAAAGCAATGCTTTGGTCCCTTTGCCCTGCTCTTCCTCTTCTGCTGCTTTTCTCCATTGCCTCTTCCACCCGCTAATTTCCTACACACACTATAGTTTATCTGTTTTGAGCACTGTCTGTCCCCCATGCTAGAGTGAAAGTTCAGCAGGTTGGGGTTTTTGTTGATTTTACTCGCTATGTATCCCCAGGATCCAGAGCAGGGTCTGACAATATATGTTTATTGAATGAAGAAATGAACAGATTATTTCTGTCCCAAGAGGGTGTATCTCTCTAGCAGTCCCAAACACCCTGTTAGCCAGTCAGTGTCCTTTGTCCCTGGGTCTTGCTGGGCAAACATCCACACCCCACAACCCCTGCCCAACCAGTCCTGTACCATCCACAGCCTCAGTCTCATGCCCAGATGCTCTGGGGAAGGCTGGGAAGGGAAGGAAAAGGAAGGCTCAAGCTTTCCCTTCACTCAGAACATTTTGCCTTCCTGAGTTTACCCACAGGGCGCTGTTGTGGTTCAGGTTGTATTCAAGCACTCGCACTTATTTGAGACAACCTCTCAGGTAGCATCCGGAGGGTCACCATCCCTTCAGGAACATTCTCCTTGTGACTAGCAGGAGATTGTTTTCTCAATGCCCTGCCATCTGTGGAAAATTAAAGGCGCTAGAAGGAAAAGGGATAGGAAAGAACACGGGAGGACAAGGTTTCAGGAAGGTGCACGGGACTCTGTGTGGTGGCCTACAGCACTTGGTGCAGAAAAAACACTGGGCGCGTTGCGCCTGTGTCTGATAATATGACCCCCAGGGTGCAAAGTGCTGAGTGAATGGCTAGTGAATCCAGGCTGGCATTTTGCCTGAATCATGTGTGCTGGGCCAGTGGGCCAAAACCTCCCATTCCTGACACCAGCCTTCTTCTCCTCCAAGAGATTTTACATTTATCCCGCATATTGCCCATGAACTGCAGTTACATCCTGTGTGTTTATTAAATTAAAAGCGCATGGATCTACTATACATCCCAACCTGGCTTTTCCCCTCAACATTATTGAAGTATAATTGAGAAGTAAAAATTGTATAAATTTAAGGTGCACATGTTTTGATATAAGATGCTGGTCAAAGGATACAAAGTTTCAGTTATGCCAGATGAATAAATTCTTAAGATCAAATGTGTACTATGGTGACTATAGTTAACGTCATGGACTGTAGCTTGCCAGGCTCCTGTCTATGAAATTCTCCAGGCAATCCTGGAGTGGGTTGCCATTTCCCACTTCAGAGCATCTTCCTAACCCAGGGGTGGAATCCATGTCTCTTGGGTCTGCTGCATCGGCAGGTGGATTCTTTACCACTGTGCCACCTGGGAAGCCAATAGTTAATAACATTGCATTGTATACTTGAATTTACCAAGACAGTGAGTGTTCTCGCCATGCACGTGAAAAAGTCACATGTGAAGTGACAGACATGTTAATTGTCTATCACATGAGAGACATGTGGTAATCATGTCACAAGGTATATTTACATCTAACCTAGCTTCAGGCTTTGGGGAAGAGCAAAGAGAAATGCTTGCTTTCAGGGAATGCCAAGTTCTCTGATGCTCACAGGTAGATAACTGTGTGTTCCAACTGTATGTGCTAAGATCCAGCTCTATTTCAGAGAAATTCTACTTCCACTGGACTTCAGATCAGCAAACAAAGTTTTTATGTCAGAATATGCATCATGCCCCATCAAAGCATTTGTCAGGAGCAACCCTGGATACTAAATCAATATAAATTAAAATGAAAGTGGGAAGAGTAAGAGGTTAAGTTACTCATTCTTTGTTCACTAAAGCAGAACTAAGTCTTGTTTTTTGGTTTCTACCTGGTTGTCCCAGGTTGAAAGAAAACAGGGTAAAGACGATGCTTTGTGTGTGTTAGTTGCTAAGTTGTGTCTGACTCTTTGTAATCCCATAGACTATAGCCTGCCAGGCTCTTCTGTCTGTGGAATTCTCCAGGTAAGAATACTGGAGTGGGTAGCCATTCCCTTCTCCAGGGGATCTTCCTGATCCAGGGATCGAACCCAGGTCTCCTGCATTGCAGGCAGAGTATTTACTGTCTGAGCCACCAGGGAAGCCCAAATGATGCTATGCTACCTCACAAACAGTTAACTTCAGCACTGCTTGGTCCCCAGGCATCTCTAAGAGAAGAGAGGATGGAGTTGCTTCCTGAAAGTCCCAGTGCTCTTGGCAGTCTGTTTGGTCCCAATAGTTTCCTGCGGGTGGCGTGTATAAATTGACACTTGACATAGCGGATGGCCTGGGAGTCTGTGGGACTTAGGTGGATGTGGTTAGTTTTCTCCTAGAAAATGGCTAGTTTCAAGTCATCTCCTGTTAGTTTCTCCTAGAAATATGCACTCTGGATTCCAGACATCTAGCAAATTCAACAACCCTGCCTTAACAAAAACTGAGTATTATGAGGAAGGTACGATGCTAAATCCAACCTTTACGAATAGAGATAGGGTTGGAGGGGAGAGACGCAGGTGTGGCATTAGAGTCCCAGATGGGGCGGTGTGTGTGGGGTGCGGAGTAGGTAGACTGGCAGAGGGCCTGGCCGCTCCAGTCTCTAGATGCTGCAGAGTGCTTGCGCTGAGGGTCCAGAAGCAGTGAGATGTCCCAGGAACAGGAATTCTGTAGCAATGTGCATCCCAGGCCATAGGCAGTTAGAAAACCTTCATAAGGGTTATTGCCACCTTTTCTTAGGTGGTCAAGCCCTACCCACCTGAGGTCAGGTTCCCAGGTAGGCTGGCAGGAGCAAGGTATAACTGCTCCCCTTTCCTGGCACCAGTCTCCAGGGCAGAGAAATCAGGAGCCAAGCAAAACCTGGTTAACATTTTGTGACCAGAGTGAGCAAAACTAATCCCAAAGTTCCACTTTTCCTCTCGTTTCTCCACTTGACCTTAACTTCCCTACTTTGGCAGAGCCCTGGGTAAAAGGTCCAGTTATACTTCTTCCCCATGGATGTAGCTCCTATGACCATTTATAATTCACTCCCAATCAAGTCAAGAGGCAGATGTTTATACAATGTGTAATCTTATCTGGAGATGTACTCAGGGGTGATCTAACCTTGATGGAGATTCCCAATCACAGATCTGACTCACTGTTATACTCAATCATCTGTTTTATTTTAAAACATGTCTACACTGCATTGAGCACAACACAGATGTGACCAGGAAACCCATAGCCCTGTCCCAGCAGGTGACGGGTCCAGTGTATGACTTGGGGTTGACTATTATTTTTCACAGTAAGAAAAAAAAGAGAATAAGAAAGAGGAAATTAACATTATTCCCAACTCCTTTTCAGAAATCTGAGTGATGAAATTGAAGGGTATCTATAAGAGATTCATAAAGCATTTCCAAAGCCTGTTTTCTCCATCAGTTGATGTTCAAATATTGAACCTGGGATACTGGACTAGCTGGACTTGAGTGACACAAGGGCATATTGTTTAAAATTACATCCACCCATTACTGCAAAAGGTAGGGGAACAGGTCAGTCTTTCTGACTGATAGTCTACTTTTTCCTGTATAATGAACCTGATGAATTCAGAGGCTATCAGAAATGGATAACCACAACTGTGACACAGCATCTGCTCAGTGTAAAATCTTTTTGTGTAGGGCAAAGAATTCAGCTGGCCTACGGGAAGAAATGTCCTGAGCTGGATGGTGCTAATACAGAATTGTCAGTCGTGACCCCACTGAAATATGTGGGATCTTGTGAAAATCAGAAACAGCTTCCATTTTAAAATAAAGTCTCTAAATCCAGTTGCTTTTAACAAATTAGCATTCCCATTTCTTTCCTCTGAAGCAGAAAGTAAACGCTAGGAAGCTGACAGGTTTTGTTTGTCACAAGCACACACAGGGTTTGGGGACTGCTGCGGCTCTCAGTTCCTGGAACCCCAGAGCCTCTGGCATCACTGGGCCTCCACAGCCTTTTTTGCATCCAGGGCTGAGGTCCTCAAATTCCAGAACAAAGAAGCCAGTATGGAGGACTTGGGCGATGGGGAAGTGAGAAACCCACCCCGTCAGGTCTGGATCTCTATCATCAGAGGAAAATGGAAGTAAAAAATTTATACTTGTGTACAAACCAACCTCTGACTCATCAAGTCATTGATGGAGAAGACAGCAGAGTACACCAAGACCCTTGGTGTGAGAAACAAAATGCCTTCCCCCAAGTAAGACTTCTATGTATGATCTAAAATAGATGTCTTTGAAATCCTTTACCTGGACCAGGGAAAGCCAGCTGCTAATTACATATTATACAAGTATAAATTTTCTACTTCACTATCCATACCAAATCCGGCTCTAAGAATGGCGACCCCATTGGACTGGGATGCGTGTGTTTAACAGATCAGAAACTGCAAAGGACTTATGCCACTAACCGACATGCTGTCTCCAAGGACGCCATTGGTATAAATATTTTCAGATTCCTCTGCATTTTAACAATAACAGAGGAGAGTCAAAACAAAGGCTAATTACAAAGACAAAAACAAAGACAATTGCAGCTTCTGACACCCACTGAATGACTGCGTGGGCCATAAAGTTTGTTCCGATTTTTCTGTAAGATCTTACGGTAAAAATCGAAACGAACTTTCTGGCCAACCCAATCTATTGTCTATTTAGTTGCAAATCAGGTTTAACACAGCTTTGCTCCATTTTCTATGCATTTTGCCTTTTAAATCACACACAAAATTTATATTAAAACATTTTTTTCTTTTTCAAAAGACAAAGGCTTATAGGAGCACGTCTTATGAATACTCTTTCCTTCAGTTAGTTTTAGCGAGTGGAGGGATCACCGTGGATTTTGAGTGTGGTGGTGAAGCAATTCCACGGGTCATCTTCTCCATGTGCTCAGGGACGGGGCCGGGGGGATGTCGGAAACTCTTTTTTAAAATGTATTGACAGGATAGCACAATTCTTTAACACTTTAGGGCCTGTAAAGACAAAGAGAAAGGTGACTGTCACTTCATTTACTGGCACTGAATCATTGTTCTGATGGTCCTTTGTCTACATCTTCCAGTTCTGGATCTTGGGGCTCTTTTCTCCCTGCTCATCCCTCCTCCAGGCCTGATTCTCAGGATAAAATTCAGGCCTGGCCTAGGGTCAGGTTCCCGGGCATTTCCAGCTATATAAATCTGCAAGTGTATTGCTGCTTGTGTCCCGTGACCACCCCTCCCCCAGCTGTAAAACATTTATCGTCTCCCCATTCAATCATATATTATCTTCCCAGCAGAAATAAGAAAATGTTTTCCTCTGGCTATGAATTTGAAATGCTCTGAATTCTTAGGAAATGTTAAAGGAGAATGACTCCTTTGCTTGGGTGCATGGGTGCCTGTGGGTCAGGAGTGGAGGGAGGGGCCCCAGCACCAGTGGAGCTCCTCATCGGGACAGGGTCCTCACTCGGCCACTAATGCTCTTCTGAGAACCACCTATCTCTGATGACTGGTAGTAGGCTGATTGGGTATCGTTAAAACTTGATTTGGATTTTCCTTCAAGTTCACTGAGTCGGAAAATTAAGAGGTCACATTGGGTCAGATTGCAATGGAAAGCAACTGAAGAGCCATCTGGGGTGTTCTCTTGGAAACTTACAAGGGGACACTTCAGATGCAGTGCTTAGGGAGGTTGGTGGCTTCGGCACATGATCTTTATTTAGAGTGTCTATTAGTTCAAAGGTTGGAAACCACTCCCTTCATTTACCTATCACAAGAGCCTAAGGTTTATACTTACGAGTATCTTCCCGACATTTTCCGAACAATCACAGAGATGATTCCACCAATGACTGCGATGCCTAGTAAGACCCCAACAATGATTCCAACCAGGGTCCCCACTGAAAAGCCACCTGAATGAGACAGAAAAAAAAAAAGCAGAGTCCCCAGATGAACAATACAGCAGCAATAAGCAATGCCATAGGCCCACTGTAGAGAACAAATGATGCTGAACAAATGATGCTGTATGTCTGTCCTCTATCTAGTAGGAGGTGACTTAGAAGGGGAGAGAAGCTGGGGTTAAATCTAATCACGGAAAGATTTCTGGATCTCAAGATATATCAAGAAGCATACCACTCTGACTAAGTGGCTTCACTGTTCATTACTGGGTAGCTTTTGTGTACACACGGCTATTAGCCCCTATTTCCATTCTTAGGAACCATAAATTGGGATATGACACCATTCTCCACAGCTGTTGTGAAGACTCACTTGTGGTTTGCTTATTTTCACATACAGGCAATTCCTTTTTCTCTCTTAAGAGATTTGAAACATTTTCAAAAGGTTTTCTGCTCCCGGTTGATTACAATCCAGGAAAGAATGTTAATTCATCACAAAGATTAAAGTTCAAAGAAACCTTCTTAAAAACTCCAGTAAGAATGTTTTGATAACAAAATCTAACCCACCTTTCTGAGCGCTTTTTGGTTTTTCTCCATCTGTTTTCCCTATAAAGAGAGAGTTGCAATGATATAGAATTATTAGGAGTTAATAACTATAATTTAACAATTGGAAGCAGATGGATTTACTCTAAGTGGAAGGTAGCAAAACACAATCAAAGAGGATAATTTATTAAGTAAAATGGATCAGGGGACTTTTAAGCAGGCTCTGACGTGATCCTGTCTTTAAAACTATTATTTATTGAATTTGTGAATGCTTCTTCACACCTATGAGTCCATAGTTTTCTGGTAAATGTTACTTTTTTCACCACCCACTGTAGAGAGCAGAATCAAGGTAACTCCCCCAGAGAGATCTTAAATAAATGGCCAAAGATTTCAGAAGTTAGGGCAACAAAAGAATCCAAGGCTGTTGATTTTTGGTCCAAAGTCAAGATCATGAAAAACACCCACTGGGACGAGGTTTATTTTGAAGAAACATCATTTTGAGAGCAAAATGTTTTGGAAGTTGTGGTCAAGACTGTGATATCACCCATCTTGTGATATCAATTTCCTTTTCTTTCATAGAAAATCCAGATCTTACAGGGCACTTAAGCTTAATGAGACTACACCCTTTGTATTTTCAGTTCATTCAGTTCAGTTGCTTAGTCATGTCTCACTCCTTGTGACCCCATGGACTGCAGCACATCAGACTTCCCTGTCCATCACCAACTCCCGGAGCTTTCGCAAACTCATGTCCACTGAGTTGGTGATGCCATCCAACCATCTCATCCTCTGTTGTCCCTTTCTCCTCCTGCCTTCAATCCTTCCCAGCATCAGGGTCTTTTCCAATGAGCCACTTCTTCGCATCAAGTGGTCAAAGTATTAGGGTTTCAGCTTCAGCATCAGCCCTTCCAATGAATATTCAGGACTGATTTCCTTTAGGATTGACAGGTTTGATCTCCTTTCAGTCCGAGGGACTCTCAAGAGTCTTCCCCGACACCACAGCTGAAAAGCATCAATTCTTCGGTGCTCAGCTTTCTTTATACTCCAACTCTCACATCCATACATGACTACTGGAAAAACCATAGCTACGACTAGACAGACTTTTGTTGGCAAAGTAATATCTCTGCTTTTTAATATGCTATTTAGGTTGGTCATAGCTTTTCTTCCAAGGAGCAAGTGTCTTTTAATTTCATGGCTGCAGTCACCATTTGCAGTTATTTTGGAGCCCCAAAAAATAGAGTCAGAGAAGGCGATGGCGCTGCACTCCAGGACTCTTGCCTGGAAAATCCCATGGATGGAGGAGCCTGGTGGGCTGCAGTCCATAGGGTTGCAAAGAGGCAGACACGACTGAGTGATTTCACTTTCACTTTTCACTTTCATGCATTAGAGAAGGAAATGGTAACCCACTCCAGTGTTCTTGCCTGGAGAATCCCAGGGATGGGGGAGCCTGGTGGGCTGCTGTCTATGGGGTTGCACAGAGTCAGACATGACTGAAGCGACTTAGCAGCAGCAGCAGCAGCAAAAATAAAGTCTCTCACTATTTCCGTTTGTTTCTCCATCTATTTGCCATAAAATGATGGGACCAGATGCCATGATCTTAGTGTTCTGAATGTTGAGTTTTAAGCCAACTTTTTCGCTCTCTCCTTTCACTTTCATCAAGAAGCTCTTTAGTTCTTTTCCGCTTTCTGCCATAAGGGTAGCGTCATCTGCATATCTGAGGTTATTGATATTCTCCTGGCAGTCTTGATTCCAGGTTGTGTTTCATCCAGCCTGGCACTTCTCATGATGTACTTTGCATATAACTTTAATAAGCAAGGTGACAATATACAGCCTTGACGTACTCCTTTCCCTATTTGGAACCAGTCTGTTGTTTCATGTCCAGTTCTAACTGTTGCTTCTTGACCTGCATACAGATTTCTCAGGTGGTAGGTAAGGTGGTCTGGTATTCCCATCTCTTGAAGAGTTTTCCGCAGTTTGTTGTAATCCACACAGTCAAAGGCTTTGGCGTAGTCAATAAAGCAGAAGTAGATGTTTTTCTGGAATTCCCTTTGTATTTATGGCACTATTATAAGATTTCTATTTGCAGCTAACTCTAATTTAGTGGTTCAAATGTGAATATTCTTATTTACCTAGCATGTGGATATAAGTTGCTTAACTATGAATACCTCTCTGGAAGTAAGAAATAATAATTTTTTCTTCAGATAACTTTTACACAATTCTATTAAAAAATAAAGGCCTTTTGTTTCTCCCATCAACTTCTTGGTATATTGAGCCCTCCACTGCTCTGGGTGGTAGTTGTTTATGAAGAAAAAGTCAGAGGCCTTAATTTAATGAGACAACAGAGAGGTGTGATTTAATCAGGCTCAGCCCTAGAATCTTAGCTCACGATTTAAAAAATATCAGATATCCAATACTCTCCTAATCAAAAGTGAAACCAGCCAACCATCAACTATAAGATGGTTACTTTTTCTAATGGTTGATTTGGAAAGAAAAGAAGTTATCCACTCTGTATCCATCTTCCAAAAAAAAAAAAGAGAGAGAGACATCCTTTTAAGATGGCCCCAGAGCTGTCACTGTTCAATAGCTAAGTTGTGTCTGATTCTTTAAGACTGCATGGACTGCAGCCTGCCAGTCTCCTCTGTCCTCAGCTGTCTCCAGGAATTTGCTCAAACTAATGTCCACTGAGTCAAGTGATGCCATCCAACAATCTCATCCTCTGTCATCCCCTTCTCCTCCTGCCTTCAATCTTTCCTAGCATCAGGGTCTGTACCAAAGAGTCAGCTGTTTGCATCAGGTGGTCAAAATACTGAAGCTTCAGCAATAGTCCTTCCAATGAATATTCAGGGTTGATATCCTTTAGGATTGACTAGTTTGATCTCTCTGCAGTCAAAGGGACTCTCAAAGTCTTTAACACCACAGTTTGAAAGCATCAATTCTTCAGTTCTCAGCCCTCTTTGTGGTCCAACTCCCAAATCCATACATGACTACTGGGAAGACCATAACTTTGACTACATGGACGTTTTTGGCAAAGTGATGTCTCTGCTTTTTAATGTACTGTCTAGGTTTGTTATAACTTTCCTTCCAAGTAGCAAGTGTCTTTTAACTTCATGGTCCCAGAGTACAGGTCCTTGAACCCATCTCTTCCTGCATGAATTAAACCCATGGCTCTAGAACATTTACATGGAACTCAAGCTAATCACTCCAACTCACATAAAAAAGCAACTGGGAGACTTCCGGGTTTGAGGCCTGCCCAGAACAAAGGTGTCATCCTATCAACTCCCTAAATGTTATACCTAGCTGACAACTACCAGTAGAGACAGGTCAAACATTTGCTTTTCATGTCTTAACATGGTGGCTCATGACACAACATACTGGGCTCATAACACAACATTATCACCATCAGTGACACCATTTTCCAGAAAATATGTTACCAAAATCAAGTTTGTGGATGATTCATCACTAAATTAAAGTTTACTAGCCTTATACTCCCTAAGCCTCTTCCCAATTACACTGACTGTGATCACTCGAATGTATCATGCACAGGAATATCATCAAACTTGGCATCTGATGGCAAAGGCATTTGCAGTCTTAATAAAATTACCTCTTAAAAATTATAATTACATTCTAACTCACATGTGAAAATTTCTTGGAACACTGATGCATGTAGTAGGAATGTGCCATAAGTCACAGTATTTGTGAAAGGGTGAGGAAGAGGACAGACAAGGAAGTAATCGTATTTTCCAGGAAATTGAGACATTTTCTTTTTAAGGAATAGGAGAAATATTTTGGTGTGATATAAAAAAAAAATACTCAACTTGGAATGCTCCATTTTCGGCTTGCCATGGAGAAGCTGTCAGCTCTTGTTACAAACGATTAACGCTTCTCCAAAATTTTGAAATGTTTCCATTGATTAATTATATCGATTCTTTCCTTGTTTAACCCTATTTAGTTCACTCTGGTGTTTAATGTCAACTGTTTCTTTAGTATCTTAGAGTAACCCTTAGGCAACATTTTCTAAGCATATTATGGAACTTTTCTATCTTTGTAGTAAAATACGCACAATATAAATATTACCGTCGTCACCATTTTAAAGTGTACTCTTTGATGGTGTTATGTACAGTCACCTGGTGTGCAGCCATCAGCTCCATCCATCTCCACAACCTTGCAAACTGATACTCTCTGCCATCTCCATTCCCTCCCCGCCCCGACCCCTGGCAACCACCATTCTGCCTTCTATGATTTTGACTACTCCATGTACCTCATCTTAGTGGAATCACAGAGTATTTGTCTTTTGGTGACTGGTTTATTCCATTTAGTCCTCAAGGTTCATCCACGTTTTAGCATGTGTGAGAATTTTCTTCCTATTAAAGGCTAAATAATAGTCCACTGCATGTATATGACACATTTTGTTTACCCAATCATCTATTCACGGGCAGCTGGGTTGCTTCCATGTTTCAGCTATGGTGTATAACGCTGCTGTGACCACAGGTGTTCAAATATAAAGCATTTAAAAAATCTGCAGAAGTGCTTTAGAGTTTTAAACACCAGACTGGTGATTGGGAATTGTATATCAAACAATAAGGAATAACTTTCTAGGTGTTCAGCTGTGCAACTGGCTTTAGGAATCATGGGTTCAGGGGAGGTCCTTGTTTACTTTCATTTAAAGATGAAAACATCTAACTAGGTACATATGATAGGAAATTGCTTAGGTTAGCAAGCATTCATTGCAGTTACTAGAAGATTAGTTCCTTTTCTCTTCCACCCCTATCTACTAAAAAATAAGGCATATTTTAAAAATATCCCAAACATCTGAATTCTTTCAAGAAAGCTCTGGAAATAGGAAGCTCTTCCTCTTACTAGGTTGTAATGGCAATTGTCTTTCCTCACAATCATTAGCGATGGTCTAAACCTCATAACAGTGATGCAGACTCAAAGTTGTCCTTCAGAACTTCTCTCCAAGGTGCGCCTCCATTCACATTGCTGCATATACCAGCTGTAGAGTATAACCCCAAAGCCTGGTAAGACAGGCTCAGAATAGATTCTTGCATCCTGTGTACAGATATGAACTCAAGGTACAGGAAGATGGTAAATGTTAGCAATGTTATTGCTCTTCAGTCGCTAAGTTGTGTCCAACTCTTTGTGACCCCATGGTCTCCAGCACACCAGGCTCCTTGGTCCTCCACGATCGCCTGGAGTTTGCTCAAATTCAAGTCCGTTGAGTTGGTGATCCTATCGAAACATATCATCCTCTCCTGCTCCCTTCTCCTATTGCCTTCAATCTTTCCCAGCATCAGGGTCTCTTCCAATGAGTCAGCTCCCTGCATCAGGTATTGGGAGCTTCAGCTTCAGCATCAATCTTTCCAATGAATACTCAGGATTTATTTAGTGTTGAGTGGCATGACCTCCTTGCAGTCCACGCGAGTCTTCTCAAGGACCACAGTTCAAAAGCATCAATTCTTTGGCATTCAGCCTTCTTTATGGTCTAGCTCTCATATCCATACATGACTACTGGAAAAACCATAGCTTTGACTATATAGACTTTTGTTTAATATGCTATCTAGGTTTGGCATAACTTTCTTCCCAAGGAGCAGGTGTCTTTTAATGTCACTGCAGTCACCATTCATAGTGATTTTGGAGCCTAAGAAAATAAAATCTGTTATTGCTTTCACTTTTCCCCCTTCTATTTGCCAGGAACTGATGGGACTGGATACCATGATCGTAGTTTTTTGAATGTCGAGTTTCAATGTTAGGACAGAATCTACTAAGATATACATAGGTTGGCTAACTTTTACCCTCTTGGGTGTCAACACAAAGTTTTTTTGTTTGTGGAGCATTATATTAGCTTAGGGTCAGCAATATGACACTAGTAGCTATCTTACTTCCTTTTGTGGGGGCATTATCACTAGCTGTCATTCGAAGTAGAGAGCAGAATTCAACAACCCAATAAATATGAACTCTGAACTTAACACACAAAGCTTGGTTCAAAATGAGTGCTTACATTCCAACACGTGCCATATTGATGATTATATTTGTCCCTGGATTTTGGGGAATGCACTGATGGTGCAAAAGAAGATCAACCCGTACTGGGGTGACTGTTTTTCTTACCCTGGGAGTGGCTAGTCGCTGGTACATGGGTGTGGACTGTGGCCTTGGCAGGTGTGCTCTTGGCAATTGTGCTCTCGGCAGTTGTGCCCTTGGTAGGTGTGCTTTCGGCAGTTGGTAGATCTTCTCTGTGTGTTACATTCTCTGTTCCTGTTGGCATCTATTGAAGATGCAAAAGGCAAAACAGAAATAAAACTTAGTACTGTAAAATATATACTCTATCTTATGTCAGAAATGGACTTAAAGTAGCATAAATATATAAGCTATATGATGACATAAATTTAAAGTGCAAACAAGATAACACGCACAAGAAACAAGAGTGGAGACAGGAATAAAATCATATCTACTCCAGAAATAAACCCCAAATGCTGAGTATGCTGACTTCCTGACGTGTAACTTTTTAGAAAATACTGGATCACTAGGCATTAATTCTTTTCCTCCCTTGAACTTGAATGGTATTTCCCCCTGTAACGTTTATTCAGCATATGTTATGTTGTATTATTTTTAATGCCCTTTCTCCCCCAGAGCTTACCATTTGCCATGCCCTCTAAATACCTCTGCATTAACACCACAAAAAAACCCTAAGAACTAAGTTCTATTTTTTTTTTTTAAGTTATTTTTGGCTGCTGTGGGTCTTCTTTGCCAGGTGTGGGCTTCTCTAGTTGTGACTCGAGGGCTCCAGAGTGCACAAGCTCAGTAGTTGCGGCACATGGGCTTAGTTGCCCCACAGCATGTGGGATCTTACTTCCCCAACCAGGGATTGAACCCACATCCTTGCACTGGAAAGTGGATTCTTAACCATTGGACCACCAGAGAAGTTTCAAGAAGTAAATTCTATCGTTAGCCCTATAATATGAACAAGGCTTAGAGATCAGATAATATGCCCAAGCTCACATAGCCAACAAGCAACAGAACAAGACTTGGAAATGGTTCTGTTCAGCTCCAAAGTTCATGTCAGTATAGCATTCAATAAGCTAATGAGTACAGGCAAACATAGATCAGTGGAATTATATCAAGCTTAAAAACTGTGCACCAAAGGACACAATCAACAGAATGAAAAGGCGACCTATGGAATGGGAGAAAATACTCACAAATCATATTATCTGCTAGAAGTATATAGAACCCCTATAAATGAATAACAAAAAAATCTAATAACTTGATTTTTAAAATGGGAAGACTTGAGTAAATCAGTCTCCAAATATGATACACAATGGCCAACAAACATACAAAAGATACTCAATTGCACTAATTATCAGAGAAAAACAAATCAAAAGCACAATGAGATTATCACCTCATACCAGTTAGGATGGCTACTATCAAAAGAACAGAAAATAAATTGGAACCATTGTGCACTGTTGGTGGGGTCATAGAATGGTTGCAACGCTAGGGAAAACAGAATGGAGGTCCTCAGAAAAATTGAAAATAGAACTAGCACATGATCTAGCAATGCTACTTCTGAGTATAAACCCAAAAGAATTAAAAGCAGGGTTCGGAAGCTATTTGCATGTCCATGTTCATAGCAGCATTATTCACAACAGCCAAGAGTTGGAAGCAATCCAAATGCATGAAGAAAATGTAATATATACTTACATACAGTGGAATATTACTCAACCTCCAAAGGGAAAATATTCTTACACATGCTACAACATGGATTAACACTGGGGGAATTATGCTCAAGCATACTGAAATAAGCCAGTCTCAAAATATCCTTGCATGTGATCACATGCCTATGAAGCAACTTCCTCTCTTCCTGCTACACTCACCGGAGTTGCCAAGGATTCTTTACTGGCAGCTGGGGTTGTCGTGTAATCTTCCACACCCAGGGTCGTCTTCTCATTTTTCATACCTGTAGTCACATCATCTTCTGGCCGGACCGTGCTGGCTGAAAAGGGGAGACTGAGTCAGACCTCCAGGTGAAATCATATGGGCAGACCTAACTGGTCAGCTACAATCAGATTTTTTTTTTTCCATTTCTTTTGGGTATTTTTTCCATTTTAGGAAACACAAACCATTCTACATATGTAGAATAGCCTGGTCATCTCCACTGTAAAAGAAAGGAAGATGAGACTCCAGAAAGGTGAAGCAGAAAGGTGAAGCAGCCAGACCCTCCCTGGTTCCCACTGAGGCGTGCTGGACTGTGTGTGTGTGTATACATATGTATACCCATGGCTGACTGATTTTGATGTGTGGCAGAAACCAACACAACATTGTAAAGCAATTATCCTCCAATTAAAGATAAATACATTTAAAAAATGAAATAAAATAAAGCTAGATAGTAAACCTAAAAAAAGTTAATTAGCAGGCTCTATCCCAAACCTACTAAATCAGAATGTCCAAAGGCGGGTGTTCCGTCTGTTAAAACCGACCTCGTGCTCCATTTGATTTTGAGACTGTTGTCTGCTTGAATGATTAAGCCCACTGGCTCTAACTACAGACCTCATACACATTGACAAAGAGGTTGACATAGAGTTCAACCTCTTCTTTTACAGTTAGGATCATCATCTACAAGGGAGGATCAGTAATATACTTAAAAGAGTGCTGAGAAAACTAACAGAACTTTTGGTGCACCCAGAGGTAAACTAAAGAGACCTCACAGCCCCTGGCCATGGCTTTTCTGCATTACCCCTGGATGAATAGCCCTGTTGTGCCAATGAGAAAGGTTTCCAGAAGAGCAGGGAGTAGGTGGGGTGGGATCGCAAGTTGAATCCCAGGACGCAGGGAGGACAAGGAGGCAGGCAGGGAGGACAACTTGAAGTGGCCTTTTCTTCACCCTCTACTGCAAGGATTGGAGTTTATCCTGACCGAGTAGGAATGCCATTTCAATTCATCAATAACCCTTTTCACAAGTTAAAACAAATCTGACTCATTGGTCATGGGTTCCCTCCCCAGACTCAGAGTGGCTCTGGAAGAAATTTCGTGATTAAGTACAGTTGCAAAATAAGCAAGCGCACACAGCTCAGGAGCAAGAGGGAGGGGGTGGCTGGAGACTTATGCGCTTAATTAAAGAGCAGATGTCCGGCCCTTGCCTTAAAATTCCTTCTTTCTCTTGTGCTTAGACAGCTCAGCCAAAGGCACAGCTAATAAATATTTGATCACAGCTTCTTTGCTGATGCACAGAAGAAGGAAGCCTCTAGAGCAAACTCTCTTGTTTCATGAGCCTTCTCTTTGAGTACTACTGATCTGGTGCTGCCAATCAGTGCTTCCCAAGCGTGTGCATTTTTTTCTCATCTGGGGTGGGGAAAGGCCTTCATTAGTTAGCAACTAACTGATACTTCAATGCCAGCAAATAGACTGCTCCCTTTCTGGCTGGTTGCTGGGGTGGGAGTAGGGGTTGTGATCAGCTCTCAATAAGGATTTACGATTATGATCGCAGCAAATGTTGAATGTATTTATCAACTTCAAGGGGAAATATCCCTTTGCCAGGCAAGCAGTCTTTGTTAAAAAACTTAGCATTCTATTTTCTTTTCTTCTATGGAGAAAAGAAACTTAACAAACTATCCATTTAAAAACATTTTCTGGTGTGTTCAGCAAAATCACTTACCATATGGCATCCTCTAGCTTTAAAAAGCAAAACAAAACCACCCTTGCTTAAAAAAAAAAAAAAAAAAA
>SJYA01002443.1:5381477-5450242 GCA_006410615.1 Neotragus moschatus
AAAAAAAAAAAAAAAAAAAGTACAGGATTAAGTTAGTTAAAGTTGAATTCTTTCGTAGAAAGTTCAGTTCATTGAAAGCCTAAACGATAAAAATTCCTTCTTGCTCTTTTCTGCCCTTGGCCCACAGAGCCAAGGACTAAAATTGCTCTGAATAGACAAAAGGGCATTTTATGAATGACACTCATGATGAAGAGGCTTGTCTTTTGCCTCACTGCCCGGGCATTCTTTTTGCTCCCTGGGAAAGTTGATCTTTAACAAGAGGTGTTCACTTGTCCCTCTCATTATTTCGTCTGAAGGCTTTGCGGATAACTGCTGAGTGTCCAGCCAGCATTTGACATCCTTTTCTCTTGAATGGTGAAATTCAAATCACGTGTTGCTGTCTTTCCTCTCCAATCATTTTCTTCTTCCTAAGACACGTGTGTGCACAGTCAACACACACAACTGTGTATGTAAAATGCAGTGACAAACCTGCAATAACAATCTGTTCTAGAGCAACGTCCCCTTGTGCTCATATGAACACCTTCCTGCCACTCCCAGCCTCCCCCAGCCTGTGGGTCAGAACCAATGGAAATTTTCAACTCTGTCTGTAAGCCATCCACGTGCTTTGGAACTGGTGTGTACATGTTATTCTTTTAAAAACTACTATTTCTAAGATGATGTGATAAATTGATTTGATCCTAAGGTGTTTAAGTTTGAGAGCCAATAAGGGGATGTTTATCGGGGATGAAAGTGCTAGTTATGAATTTTTTTTTTTAATTATGAAAGTATGACAACACATTTACAGGAGATATGGAAAATACAGAACAAAGTTACTTGTTCTGTATTTTCATATGTATTAAAATTACATATTACAATTATTTTTTAAGTAGATAAATTAAGATTTTTAATTGGAGCTTAATATCAAACTCTCAAAACTTAGTAGAATGAATAAACAGAAAAGCAGAAGGATATAGTAGACCTGAAAACCACTATGAACCAATTCAACATAATTAAGATTTATACAATTTTCACACAATGGCAGGATACAAATTCTTTTCAAGTTCCCATAGACTATAAACCAGGAGACACTGGAAAATATCCAGGTGCATAAAACAAGATGCAAAAATTTCATGGCCTAAAGGTATTGGGATTATTCAGAGTCTGTTTTCTTATCACTGTGGAATTATGTTAGAAATCAGTATCAAAAGATATTTGAAAATAGCCCAGATATTCTCAAATGCAATGTGTTATCTACCAAGAGAGATCTTTGGTTTAGCCATTGAAAGCCTCAATAAAGTTAAAACACTGAAAACACATAGGGTGACTACAGAGAAGGAACCATTAAATGGTAACTATCAAACTGAGAAATTCATATATCAAAGATACTTTAAAAACTTCATGTATTTGGAAATGAAATGTCCACTTTTAAATGACAGGTATATCTAAGAAGCCATAACAAGGAAAATTAGAGAATATTTGTAACAGAATAAAAATGAAATGAGAATTTATCAGAATTTGCTACATGCAGCTGAAGCTGCTGGATATAACTAAATATTAACACAAGTGAATCATTTTCATCTTTGCATCGAAATCTAATAGCCCAAAGAAATCATTCTAGTTTCCATATATTTATGGATGGCATTTCATTTACAATATTTAGAATTAGATGGAACATTAATTACACTCTCACTGTGATTGTCTTACAACAGTCCCAAATTCTTGATGAAGCCTTTGAGTAAGTATTTTCAATCTTTTGGTTTTATTTACATTTCTCTGATTTGCGGTGCTGAGTTGTTCCTTATGTTTGCTGGTTGATGGGAGTGTCTTCTCTTGAGACCATTTTTCTTTTATGGTATTCATCTTTAAATAATTTCTAAATCTTCTTTATGCCTTAAGAATATATTTTTGGATTTCCTTCCCATTTAGGTCACCACAGAGCCTTGACTAAGGTTCCCTGTGCTATACTTTAGGTTCTCATTGCCGCCGCTGCTGCTAAGTTGCTTCAGTCGTGTCTGACTCTGTGCGACCCCATAGACGGCAGCCCACCAGGCTCCCCGTCCCTGGGATTCTCCAGGCAAGAACACTGGAGTGGGTTGCCATTTCCTTCTCCAATGCATGAAAGTGAAAAGTGAAAGTGAGGTCGCTCAGTCCGACTCTCGGCAACCCCACGGACTGCAGCCCACCAGGCTCCTATGTCCATGGGATTTTCCAGGCAAGAGCACTGGAGTGGGGTGTCACTGCCTTCTCCTTAGGTTCTTGTTAGTTATCTATTTTATACATAGTAGTGTATATATGTCAGTCCCCATCTTCCAATTCATTCCCCTTTCCCCCTGATATCCATACAGTTGTTCTGTACATCTGTGTCTCTATTTCTGCTTTGCAAATAGGTTCACCTGTACCATTTTCTAGATTTCACATATACGTCTTAATCACATTTGTCTTCTCTTTCTGGCTTACTTCACTCTGTATGACAGGGAGCTAACATATAACCTTTTCTGGCATCCGATCAATATCTTACATGGCTAACTGGTTCATAGCACTTGTCCGGCACCATTAAATTAATCCAGAGGGGACTTTCCTGGTGGTCTAGTGGTTAAGAATCTACCTGCCAACACAGAGGACTTCTGATCCTTTGTCCGGGAAGATTCCACACGTCCCAGAGCAGCTAAGCCACCACTGCTGAGCCTCTGCCCCCAAACAAGAGAAGGCACCGCAATAGGAAGCACACACACTGCAAGGCAAGAGCAGAGTAGCCCCTACTTGCCGCAACTAGAGAAAGCCTCCACACACCGATGAAGACTCGGTCCAGTCCAAAATAAATAAGAATAAATTAATTAATCCAGAGAACTGAAAGAGCAATAGGAAAAAGGGAATGAAGCAAACGGAGCATAAGCTCAAGTCGCATTTAGCAAATCAGGAAATAAAGCATATTTCTTTAAGTTTTCTGGAATAGAATAAAGTGATAAAACAGAAAAATATATATTCTTTGGAAGAGATGCTGCAATAAATTTTTAAATTAATTGGCATTTGCATGTCTTATAAGTGGCAAGGTCTGCCATTAGTCAAACTTATTAAGCTTGTTTTGCCTGAATATCATACAAACTCTTTCTCAAGATTATATAAATACTCATCTACATTTTCTATAAGTTTTTGTTTTTACACTGAATCTTTCTATTTGTCCTGTGTTTATGTTGACGCATGATGTAAAATGGGAATATATTTCATCCAAAAATTAAGCTGATGTATTTGTCCCCACTTACCAGATGAGCAAAGTGAGGCTGACAAAGATCTTTCTTGACCAACCTTTGTTGAAACTCCTCTGAGCCCTCCTTTCAGTGAGGCCATGTCCTCAGGCTTCAGTGTTCATCATCACAGAGTCTAGTTTCAGCAAGAACCCTGCTAAGTCAGTTTATAGAGAATCACTTGATTCTCTCTAATCAAGTTCTCCATCTCCCACCTTTGATTTCTAAATCCCTGGCCTGCCTTTAGCAAGAATCCTGTTAGGCTAGTTTAGCAAGAATCCCCCTACCTTTGAGGTCTTTTCTTCACAATTTTCTATCCACTGCCCCCTCTCTCTGCTTCTTGGCTGTGAATCCTCAGCTGTCCCCACTGTACTCAGAGTTGTACCCCATCTCTCTTCCCTGAGGCAATAATCTTGAATAAAACCTTCCAACTGTTTGAACAAGTGCCAGAATAACTTTCTTTAACACAGTCAGAAGTAGTTGGCTGGTCATTGGGCAGATGCAAAGCCAAGTCTTTTGGACTGCTCGTTGGCCCCTCAAACCCTTTTTTGTGCCTCTGGGGTAGCTGTTGCCTGGAAAATGCCCTTCCTTGGGTTCTGACATCCTTCTTTTTCACCCCCATCCTCACTCTCCTTTAAATTATAATCCTAGTTATAGAAAGCAGTTGCTTCCTTGAGCATCTCACCTCCTCTTATGAGACACCATCTGTTAGAATCCCTCAGTCTAATTATGTAGTGACCACAATCTCTATTTCCTCAAATGAGTTCCCTTTCTAGGACTGAGGTTCCAGAAGTGGCAGGTTAGAAGACAGGCGTGATCTTCCTTACAAAGGCTGTACTTCTCAGAGCCGAGGTACTCTTGGCTCTACCAAAAAAGGCAGCAGCAATGATGGGATGGAGACTGGAGCCTTTCTGAGTTCACTTCTATTTTCCAGAATATTTATTTCACACCTACTACATGCTGGGGGCTTCTCTGATAGCTCAGGTGTAAAGAATCTGCCTGCCAGTGTAGGAGAGGCGAGTTCAATCACTGGGTCAGAAAGATCCCCTGGAATCTGGAGGAGGAAATGACAACCCACTCCAGTATTCTTTTCTGGGAAATCTCATGGATGGAGGAGCCTGGTGGGCTACAGTCCACAGCGTTGCAAAGTGTTGGACTTGACTGAGTGACTGAACAATGATACCTGCGTGTTGGGCCCCATTCTCAGCACTGGAAACAGAAAAGTGAACCAGGTGAGGTTTCCATTCTCACAGATTTGGGTACTGTTGGGGTGGGATAGGAGGGGCTCTCAACAGGCAGACAAGGAAAATCTCAAGCTGGTGCTCCTGCACCCACTTCAGATCTCTGCTTAAAGGGCATTTTCTCAGGAGGCTTCTCGACCACTCACTGAAATCATAACATACTAATTAGTGAGTTAGTATATTCACTGGCTATCCCTCTAGAACATAAGCTCAGTAATGGCTGTTTCATCTTGATGTCCCCATTGTCTATGACACGGAGTAGACACTCAGTGAGTATTTGTCGAATGGCTGAGTGATCTCCAGGTAAGTGAAAAGCTGGTCTCACTAACCCTGAAGCCCAGACTGCAGCACCACACACTTGAGAAGCGCGCTGATCAATGTGGCTGGACAGTGAGAAACAAGACCGGGGAGGGGTAGAGGGCCACACTGGTGGGATTCTGTACAAGGGGGTTTTGATTTGAACTTAACTTTATAGCCAGAAGATGCTCTGAGTGTGTGAGGGACCTAACTCCAGCCCTAGGAGTCACTCTAGTGCCACAGAATAGATGTAGGTGTTGGGGAAGGTGCCAGGGTCAGACTGAAGCTGAGCATCACTTAGACTGTTGTCCAGGCAGAAGTGGGCAGTGCTTACACCAGGGCAGAGCAGCAGGAAGGGAAAGAACTGGACAGGTAATAACTGGAAAGCATCTAAAGTCACTATCCCAACAATCGGAAATAAGCATGAAACCTCAGAGGTGAGACTTTTACCGTCTGTTGCCATTCTGTGGATAACAACATTTAGAATATGAATGGATGAACTGAGTAAAGCAGGATGTTCCCATATGGTGCTGAGTCCTTTACTAGATTTTACCTCATGCTTTTTTTGGGGGGTGATAAGCACTCAATCCTAAAGGAAATCAACCCTAAGTATTCATCAGGACTAATGCTGAAGCTGAAACTCCAATACTTTGGCCACGATGCAAAGAGCTGTCTCATTGAAAAAGACCCTGATGCTGGGAAAAGATTGAAGGCAGGGTGAGAAGGGGATGACAGAGGATAAGATGGTTGGATAGTATCACCGACTCAATGGATGTGAATTTGAGCAAACTCTGGGAGATGGTGAAGGACAAGGAAACACAGCATGCTGCAGTCCATGGGGTCGCAAAGAGTCAGACATGACTTAGCAACTGAACAACAATAACCAATTAACAATGTTGTGATAGTTTTGGGTGAACACCAAAGCAATTCAGCTATACATAAATGTGTCTTCACTCTCCTCCAAACTTCCTTCCTATCCAGGCTGCCACATAACTTTGAGCAAATTTCCTCGTGCTACACAGTAGGTCCTTGTTGATTATCCATTTTAAACAGAGCAGTGTGTACCTGTCCATCCCAAATTCCCTAATTATCCCTTCCTGACATCTTTCCCTCCAGCAACCACAAGTTCATTCTCTAAGTCTGGGATTCCACTGTGTCTTATGAGGACAGCCTCCAAAGTCTCCTTCGTAAGTTTTGGCAAAGAGCCTCTGTCCACTTTCCATCTCCACGTGAGGGAGAAGTTCCCCGTGGTCCTTTTTCTTTTGACCTGAAGCTTCAGAATTGAACGGCTGGAGATTAAAGTGGGAAAGTTGATTTTAAAAGAAGTCAAGCTGAGTTACCCTCAGGCTTTCAAAGAAAACTGGTAGATTAAGATATCTTTCATGCTGTCTGGATTTTCTAGCATCTTGAGCTGCTCCAGCATCTAAATGCACAAACAACCCTTTGAAGATGGATGACTGCATGGCCTTGGAATGACTTGTGGCCATTGAGAAGTAGAATGCTCTTTTTCTTCTCTTGCAATATCCTAGGAAGTTCTAGATTTTCCCTGTAGGAAAAACTGTAAAATAACTTACAAACAAATAATTCCAGTGAAATTTGGGACAATGTAATGTTTTTAGAGGGAGGTCAAAACATCTACGTAGAAAACAAAACCAAGAAGATCTGCTTCTGATCCTTTGCTCAGGCACAGGATTTTACATATTATTTTTCTATCATGTTTCAAAACTGTGCTCAGAAACCTGAAAATAAACACACCCCCAAATGCAGGGAGGTGCCAATCTCCAATGTTTTCCAACTTTCTATAGACCACACACTGTGATCTCCAAGATAACTCAGATCTTTATACTATCTTTCATCTTCATTCAGAACGTCCCAAATAGCTGTTTGATAGCGCTCCCTTAAGTTACCATGAATTGAGTTTCTGCAACTGGAATAAAAGGTGTTTGGACTTTGCTTTTATTTATCACATCTTTTGAGTGACCCCTCTGGTCTCACAGGCTGGCCCACATCCAGAACTTGTACAGCCTTTCTTGGGAATATTGAAAGACATTTGCTAATCCAGAGCCCTACATCTGACCATCAACTCCTGGCAGACCCAGGGTTGTGGTCAGTATAATCACTGATGTGGTCAATGGGTTTCCCACCCACCTCCACCCCTTCCAAGGATCCTGGTAAATTGCTTAGCAGATCAAAGTTTGGACCACGGAAAACCTAGGCAACTCCGAGAGGGCTTGGCCCCACCACTCAGCAGCCCACAGGGATGAACACACTCTTAATTTTCCTCCAGGCAGTACAGTACTACTCACAGCACGTACCATCCCATATTCCCCATGTCTGGCACCAAAGGTAAGTATTTAGTAGGCGTTTGTTGAGTGACTGAACGAGTACACTTGTAACCAAACAGGAGATTTCCTTTGAGTTATCCCTTGTAACATTCCTGCCGCTCTCCACTGTGCTTCACCCATGAGTTGTCAAACGCCTGCTCCTGATGAAAGGACAGCAGGGCTGAAAACAGGAAACTCCTTCTGTAAGGATGAACTCTGCTGCTCTGCTCTTTGATCTTTAATGAGCAGCAGCCTGCCCACTAACTGTGCCCGGTCCTGTCAGTCTCTCCAACACAGGGCTGAGACTGCTCACTGTTGGCATCGGCAACGTGTTCCTCTCCCATAAAAATCAAGAGAAAGATGTCAAGGCTGCAGAGATCAGACAAGTGTCACTAGTTCCTCTAGAGAAATCAGAAGAAACGTGTGTAGCATTAATATTTGGAGCAGCGACCATCCCCTGACTCCAGAGAAGGGGCTGTTATGCTCAGTGCCCCAAGGATGCCTTCTGGGGGGAGCAGTTTTCTTTGCGCTCTAGGTGGGGTGGCCCCTCTGGGTCACCTCCCAAAGCTGAAGGCAGTGATCTGAAAGTCTCTGCAGCTGAGCACAGCAATCGAGAAAGGGGAGGGGCTGGCAATGGCTGGGGACTCCTGTTTCATTTCAGAAGGAAGGACTCATGCCAAGTCATTGGCAGGTGGAAGGTGCAGACTCACAGCCCATAAGATACGTCTCCAACCACATCCACTCTTTCCCCTTCGATGGAGGGAAATGAATTGAGACCTACTGCGTTAACTTTACCAATCTTCCCAGTTAATTCCCATGGCCACCCATGAGGAAATTAGTTTAATTTTTGTTGCTTAGTCGCTCAGTTGTGTCCAACTCTTTGTAGACCACCAGGCTCCCCTGTCCATGGGGTTTCCCAGACAAGAATACGAGAGTGGGTTGCTATTCCATTCTCCTGCCTCCGCAGGTGGATCCTTTACCACTGAGCCACCAGGGAAGCCCCAGATATTTTAATAATGGTGACCAAACATTTGTGCCAAGCACTCTCTCTTGATCTTCACAAAAGCCTTGAAACTAACATCATCCCTATTTTGTAAATGAGGATGGCGGGGCTGAGAGTGAGCCACCCACGTAGTCAGCAAGGGGTGATGCAGGGGTTACACATCAGGATCTGTCAGACTCCAGAGAAATCCTCGGCTCTAACCACTGTGTAACACAGCCCTCATGTGTATTGCTCACTTTTCCACAGCTCCCACTCATTTTCCTCCCCAACTCAACTCCATCACTGCCCATCCAGACCCTACCTATGGTCCAGGCGAAATATTTCTTTCCTCAGAGACCACTCCCCCTGCCCCCAACACCCCCCACCAAGGTGTCAGGAGGAAGTACCCTCCTCTAAACAGGTGTTGCTGTTGTTCAGTCACTAAAAGTCATGTCTAACTCTTTGCAAGCTTAATTCATGTAAACTCAACTCATGAGCTCCCTGTGTTATACAGCAACTTCCCACTAGCTATTTTTATTTTTCTCCACAGACTGCAGCACGCCAGGCTCCTTTGTCCTTCACCATCTCCTGGAGTTTGCTCAAACACGTCCATTGAGTTGGTGATGCTACCCAATCATCTCATCCTCTGCTGCCCCTCTTCTCCTTTTGCCTTCAATCTTTCTTAGCACCAGGGTCTTGATAACTCTGCATTCAACACATTCTCCCTGCTAGCAGTCTGTGACAGCTGAATGATGAATGAGTATTTACACTTTTTAGGACTGAGGAGAATGAATCAACTTACCCACTCACTCCAACTGCAAACAGGGCTCAGGACCCCTCTTCAAATGTAAAACCTGAGGTTGTTGGTTACAACCTCAATCAAGATTACTCAACCTGAGAGAAGGTCTCTCTCTTCACCAAAAGCAGAACGTTCTCAGTAAAGGAGGAAATGAGTACATAGTGCTGTAGACTGGAATCAACACTGTTGTATAACTTTTCTGGAACCTGGCCAGGAGGCTACCTCTTAGGGAGAATCGCTTAGTTATTAATACTTGAATAATCAAATGACTAAGGCCGGCTTTAGAAGTGCTGGCCTGGAACACACAGCATCTCAACTGTGTTGGGAAACCCTCACCATCTGCTCGGAAACCGAGCTTCTGATTCATGCAGGGCTGTCAGCTGAGCGGGCCCTGATTTCGCAAGAGTGAAAAGAGAAGCCTCTTTGGCTCTGACCTCACCATCCACCCATACAGCTCGCAGACAGCTCAGCTGTGAGCCCAGGAGGATGAGGCCCTCCAGGAATGTACAGGATGTAGTTGTGTTTCCACTGACTGCCCTTGGCCTTGGTCTGAAGCCTGGTTTGGGAGTTCGAAGTGTGCTTCGGTAAAATTTTTTAAAAATAATATTCCTAGTTAGAGGGGATCTCTTCTGACCTTCTTTGCCATCTTTTCCCCCTTGTTCTGATGAATGGGGAATTCAGGCAGCAAAGTGGGGCTTATTATTTCTGCGCCGTTTTAGCTGAGTTTCTCCCCAGGAACCCACCAGTTACATCAGACTAGGTGTCTTACTATTGCCTCAAACTCACTGTGTCTGTAAGAGAGTGCATAACTTACTGTTCTTTCTCATCAAATTGGTTCCTTATCTCTCATCCCTCCAATCTGATTTCTATCACCTGCCTTCTTGTCATTCCTGCCAAAAGGCTGGGTTTCTTCCCTCTTCCTCCTGCCAAACGTTTTTGCCAACCATATGTTCTTTTAAGTGCGGAATAAGATGGGTCCTCCTCTCTTCTCTAAGGAGCGAGAGATATACATCAGACAATTAAAGGACAGTGATAAGAACAGCCAGAGCGATTTGAAAAAGAATAAAGAGGAGAACTAACACTTCTCAATTTCAAAACTTACTACAAAGAGTATGTAATATTACTGTAGTAAGTAGTCTCCTGGACTACTACAGAGTCAGCACCATGTGGTACTGGCATAAAGATAGATGTATAAGCCAATAGCATAGAGTCCGGAAATAAACCCACATATTTCTGGGAAAGTGACTTTTTAAATTTACTTTTAATTGGAGGATGATTGATTTGCAATGTTGTGTTGGCTTCTGCCACAGGACAATTGTGAATCAGTCGTAAGCACAGATATGTCCCGACCTTCTTGACCTTCCCTCCCACCAATCCCCCATCCCAACCCTCTGGGTTGTCAAAGAGCATTGGGTTAAGCCCCCCGTGTTATACAGCTACTTCCCGTTAGCTATCTATTTTACATACGGCAATTACGTGTTTCACTGCAACTCTCTCAACTTGTCCCATCCTCTCTTTCGCCCACTGTGTTCACAAGTCTATTCTCTATGTCTGCGTCTCCATGCCTGCCCTGCAAATAGGTTCATGGGTACCATTTCTCTAGATTTCATACATATGCATTAATACATGATATTTGTTTTTCTCTGACTTATTTCACTCTGAATAATATGATCTAGGTTTATCTACCTCACTAGAACTGACTCAAATCCATTCCTTTTTTGGCTGAGTAATAGTCCATCATATATATATATATATATATATATACACACACTGCTGCTGCTGCTGCTGCTAAGTCGCTTCAGTCGTGTCCGACTCTGTGTGACCCCATAGATGTCAGCCACCAGGCTCCCCTGTCCCTGGGATTCTCCAGGCAAGAACACTGGAGTGGGTTGCCATTTCCTTCTCCAATGCAGGAAAGTGAAAAGTCAAAGTGATGTCGCTCACTACAACTTCTTTATCCATTCGTCTGTCGATGGACATCTAGGTTGCTTCCACGTCCTGGCTATTGTAAATAGTTCTGCAATGAACATCGGGGTACATGTGTTATGGGCAATCATTCTGACAAAGGTATCAAGTTAATTCAGTGGAAAGATTCATCTTTTCAACCAAATGGTATTGGGACAACTGGCCTTCTTCATGCAAAAGAATGGAGTTGGACCTCTATTTCACACCACGATTAATTCATTAAAATTAATTTCAAATGAATCATACACCTCAATGTAAGAGCTACAACTATACAATTGTTGGAAGAATATATAAGACTAAATCTTTGTGACCTTGGGTTAGGCAATGGCTTCCTAGATAAAACAACAACAGTAGAGGCAACAAAAGAAAAACAGATAAATTGGACTTCATCAGTTTTTAAAATTTGTGCTTTAGTGAATGCTATCAAGAGACTGAAAAGCCAACTCACAGAAGTGGGAGGAATGCTCCCAATTCTTATGTCTGATAAAGGTTTAGTACCCCAAATATTAATACATACAGAATTAAACAATAAAAAATGACTATTCATTTTAAAATGAGAAAACAAGATTAGATACTTCTTCAAAGAAGATATATAAATGGTCTTTAAGCACATGAAAAGCTGTACAATGTCACTGGACGTGAGGGCCATGCAAATCAAAATTATAATTAGATACCGCTTCATACCCATTAGGATATCTACAATTTAAAAACAAACAAACAAACCACTCAACCAAATGGGAAATAACAAGATTTGGCAAGGATGTAGAGAAACTGGAACTTTCTGCACTGTTGGTAGGAGTGTAAAGTGGAACTACTTTGGAAAACAGCTTGGCAGTTCCTCAAAAAGTTAATTGATAACTGAAGAATTGATGCCTTAGAACTGTGGTGCTGAAGAAGACTCTTGGGAGTCCCCCGGCCAGCAAGGAGAGCAAACCAGTCAATCCAAAAGGAAATCAGACCTGACTATTCATTGGAAGGACTGAAACTGAAGCTGAAGCTCCAATATTTTGGCAACCTGACGTGAAGAGCCGATTCATTAGAAAAGATGATGCTGGGAAAATTGAAGGCAGAAGAGGACAACAGAGGATGAGATGGCTGGATGGCATCACTATCTCAATGGACACAAGTTTGAGCAAGCTTCGGGAGACAGTGAAGGACAGAGGAGCCTGGGGTGCTGCAGTCCATGGGGTTGCAAAGAGTTGGACATGACTGAGCGACTGAACAACAAAATGTTAAACAAAGAGCTACAGAGAGTGTGTGTGTATGTGTGTGCATAGTCACTCAGTCGTGTCTGACTCTTTGCAACCATTTGGAATATAGCCTGTCAGGCTCCTCTGTCCATGGGATTTTCCAGGCAAGAATACTGGAGTGGGTTGCCATTTCCTCCTCCAGGGGATCTTCTAGATCCAGGGATCGAACCCATGTTTCTCAAATTGCAGGATTCTTTTACCACTGAGCCACCTGGAAAGCCTAGAGCTACCATGTAAAAGTGAAAGTTGCTCAGTCATGTCCTTTCCTACTCTTTGTGTTCCCATGGACTGTAGCCAGTCAGGCTCATCTGTCCATGGAATTCTCCAGCCAAGAATACTGGAGTGGGTAGCCTATCTGTTCTCCAAGGAATCTTTCTGACCCAGGAATCAAACTGGGGTCTCTGGCATTGCAGGTGGATTCTTTACCAGTTGAGCTATCAGCCATCTGAACTACCAGGGAAGTCCCTGAACTACCATATGACCCAGCAATTCCATTCCTAGGTGTATTCTTGAGAGGAATGAAAACATATGTCCATACAAAGCCTTGTGCATGAGTGTTTATAGCAGCATTATTCATAATAACCCCAAAGTGGAAACAACCCAAATGTCCATCCACGGATGAACAGATAAGCAAAATGCAGTATTAGCCACACCATGGAGTATTATTCAGCTATAAAAAGGAATGAAATTCAGACTCATGTTACAAATGCATGAACCTTGAAAACACCATGCTAAGTAAAAGAAACCAGACACAAAGTACCACCTACTATATGACGACATTTATATGAAATATCTAAAATAAACAAACTCTTAAAGACAGAGAGCAGACTAGTGGTTGCTAGGGAAATGGGGGGACATGGGAACAACTGCTAATGGTTTGGGGGTTTGGAGGAAGGGGTGAAAAAAATATTCTGAAACTGACAGTGGTGATGGCTGTTCAACTCTGAATAGACTAAAACCCATTGGACTGTCTATTCTAAAGGGGTTAATTTTATAACATGAGAATTACATATCACTAAAAATTTTAATACAGTGATGAATGTTATAAGATGTGAGTAAGAAATCAGGAAATGAGGAGAGAATAATTAGAAACCTGGAGGATGCTTGGTGGCAGAGAGTAAGAATCCGCCTACCAGTGCGGGAGACATGGGTTTGATCCCTGGTCCAGGAAGATCCCACATGTTGCCCGCAATGAGAAGCCCCTGCACTGCAACAAAGAGTCTCCCCGGCTCGACACAAGTAGAGAAAGCCTGCGTGCAGCAAAGCCAAAAAAAAAAAAAAAGAAAGAAACCTGGGGAAATACTGTGCTGTAAGTCTTCCTGGGTCTTATTCCCCCAAATCTGATCTCATTCTCCCATGTGTTGTCATTACACTTAGTCTCTTTACTTCCTGATTCTCCCTTTTCCCCCAGACTAGTCCCCCATAAACTAGATTCAATCCCACGTGGTGCCCTTATCATTACATTTCCCCCGACAGCCACTATTCATGGCCCACTCTGCTCCCATTTGACTATTACCTACAGAAAAAGGTTTAGCTTACCTTGGATTCAGCCTTCTCTCAGCAGATTTCCTGCAATTCCCCAACTCCGACACCCTTGACTCCAGCCAGCCTCCATGGCTTTTTCCAGCCCTGGATGCCCGTACCTTTCCCCACACAAACTCCAGATTGTTCTAATTTCTGTGCATTTGCTTGAGCATTCCTTCCTGCCTAGAATGCCCTTCCCTACCACCCTGTCCAACCAATCCCACCATTTTTCACAGTCAAGATCAAGTCCCATCCTCCCCCGAAGGGTTTTTCCAGTTCCCAAGGCCCACAAGAATCTCATCTCCAAACCTGTATCTGGTAATGCTGTGTGTCACACAGGACATGCCATTTTATACCACCTTTTCTGTTCTTATTCGTATACGCCACACACATCTGCCTTGCCTCTCTGTGTAAACCACAATCCCATGTACAACTCCTTTCTAACTCTTATTAAGATATGTTCTTATTGAGATATGTGCTCTATAAACGCTTACAGGGACAGGGATTATGTCCTTTAACTAGGTACCCCAATATCAATCTAGTTCTTCAATCTGAATCACGTATCTAACAAATAACTGTGATGTTATTGCTGTAAAAGTTGCTTGAAGAAATCAACTGGCTGACAACTCTGAGAGTCCTTGGCAGCGTAAATCTAAGACTAGCTGGCTGTTGTGCTGAATGTTTAGTGATGTGGGTTCTGGGGTTGGACCGCCTGGAGTCAAGTTTCACCACTGTTATTTACTAGCTCTGTGTCTGTGTGTAAGTTACTGAACCTCTCTGAGCCTCTTTACCTATCTATAAAATACAAATAATTCCTATCTTCAAGTTATGTTGGATGGATTAAATGAAGTAGGGCTTGCAAAGTGCTTGACACTAAGCACTCACTTCCTAGGTGAGGCAGTGATAAAGACCTCAGATATGCAGATAATACCACTCTAATGGCACAAAGTGAGGAGGAACTAAAGAGCTTCTTGAAGAGGGTGAAGGAGGAGAATGAAAGAGCAGCCTTAAAACTAAATATATTAAAAAACAAAACAAACTAAGATCGTAGCATCTGGCCTCATTACTGCATACGAAATAGAAGCGGGGAAAAGGTGGAAGTAGTAACAGATTTCCTCTTTTTGGGCTCCAAAATCACTGCAGATGGTGACTGCAGCCATGAAATCAGAAGACGGTTACTTTGAGGCAGGAAAGTGATGACCAACCTAGATGGTGTGTTGAAAAGCAGAGACGCTACTCTGCCAACAAAGATCTGTAGAGTCAGGCTATAGTCTTCCCAGTGGTCACATAGGGTTGTGAGAACTGGTTGGTAAAGAAGGCAGAACACTGAAGAACTGATGTCTTCAAATTGTGTGCTGGAGAAGACTCCTGATAGTCCCTTGGACAGCAAGGACATCAAACCAGTCAATCTTAAGGGATATCAACCCTGAATACTCACTGGAAGGACTGATGCTGAAGCTGAAGCTCCAGTATTTTGGTCATCTGATGCAAACAGCTGACTCATTGGAAAAGTCACTGATGCTGGGAAAGATCGAGGGCAGAAGGAGAAAAGGGTATCAGAGGATGAGATGGCTGGACAGTGTCACCAATGCAATGAATATGGACTTGGGCAAACTCCCGAGATGTTGAGGGACAGGAAAGCCTGGTATGCTACAGTCCATGGGGTCGCAAAGAGTCAGACCCAACTGGGCAACTGAACAACAATAACATCCAGTTGCTAGGTTTCTCTGATGGCTCAGATGGTAAAGAATCTGCCTGCAATGCAGGGTTTGATCTCTGAGTTTGATCTCTGGGTTGGAGAGATTCCCCTGGAGAAGGGAATGGCTACCCATTCCAGTATCTTTGCCTGGGAAATCCCATGGACAGAGGAGCTTAGTAGGCTCCAGTCCATTGGGTCACAAAGAGCCAGACATGACTGAGCAACTAACACTTTCACATTTCAATGCTAATACATAGTTAATGCTGTGAACACCACACATCCAGAATCCAGATCCTTTAGTTACACAGATTCAGAAATTTAATGTTATTATAGGATGATCTAGATCAGATGAAATCCTTTCTCCCTCAGTTCAGTTCAGTTGCTCAGTCGTGTCTGACTCCTTTCGACCCCATGAATCACAGCACGCCAGGCCTCCCAGTCCATCACCAACTCCTGGAGTTTACTCAAACTCATGCCCATCAAGTCAGTGATGCCATCCAGCCATCTCCTCCTCTGTTGTCCCCTCCTCCTGCCCCCAATCCCTCCCAGCATCAGAGTCTTTTCCAATGAGTCAACTCTTCGCATGTACTGGAGTTTCAGCTTCAGCATCAGTCCTTCCAATGAACACCCAGGACCGATCTCCCCAGCCACGCTCTTATGAGTCCAGGAATTCAAATAGCTTACCTAGATGGGGAAATAGTTCTTCAGTGGTCTCTACCCACATTTGTTACCCGAGGCATGCCCTTCTTGAGAGTGAAATACCTGAAATGCTGGCGGGTGCACACAGAACAAGACTAAGGGCACGTGGGGGGAATACATTTCCAGCCTTGACAGAACAGTTGAGGGGCACTTGGACTGAGACCAGAAGCCCTTCAGCCACCAGGCAGGATACCTTACAGTAGCCATTAGCAAGGAGAACGTTTACCTTGCCTGACTCACGAAGAAGTTACTCAGTAAATATTTAACTAAACGCATTCCTCGGGAAGGACAAGTTTCATATCATCTAGTCCTTACTCCTTTCCCCTCCTCGTCTAGATTCTAGGCAGACAAACTCCTCCAGGCAGGACACCATTCATTGGATTACAATTTTGCTTAAGTAAGTTGTGTTTCAACACCCAGATGAAGACAGTGTGATGAATTACGGAAATACTCTCATTAGTAATGTTGACGCAATTAGTAGTGTTGACGCATCTTCTAGAGGCCCTTCCCTATCTGCTACAAATGTTAACAGTGACAATTATTCCCATTCCCCCAGGGCTCAGTGACATTCTCTCTTTACTGTCTGGAATCCTGACCCTCTGGACAGAGGTCACCTTCCAGAAAGGTGACTATCCTATTGCTAAATTTGTTGGTTTTGTGTTTTGTGGGGTTCCCCACCCCATATAAAATTTAGTGTTGCCCTAACAATTTCAGTGTGCAGCTCCTCAGACAAGTAGGTATATGAAGTGGCCAGATCTACAAATTTCCCTCAGAGGATTAAACCCATCTCCTCCGAGCAGTTCCTGAGGCAAAGGCACTGGGCCAGGTGAAAAATCGGGAAAACCCATCCGTCCCCACCCATTGGAGCTCCAGGGAATGCTTGCCCTGGACTGACCGCCAGGAGCAGGTGGGCTGGTGGGCACTGGGGTGAGTCTAGAGGGAAGGAAAACAGTCACCTTGGTTTCCTGCCTTGGATAAAGGTGGCAGAATTCCAGTTGCTCCCTAACCTGGCTCCATCTCATAACCCTCAGATAAAATGCCCTATCACCTCCCTTTCCCCCAAGGTTTTAAGAGTCAGTAGGGAAAGGATTCAGAACTTCAATCAAAAGGTGCTTTTAGGGCTTTTCTGGTGGCTCAGTGGTAATGAATCAGCTTGCTAACGCAGTTCCATCCCTGATCTGGGAAGGTCCCACATGCTGCAGAGCAACTAGGCCCGTGCACCACAACTATTGAGTTGCAACTACCAAGCCCACGTGTTGCAACCATTGAAGCCTGCTCACCTTACAGCCCGTGCTCCGCAACAAGAGAAGCCACTGGAGTGAGAAGCCTGGGCACCATAACTAGAGAGTAGCCCTCGGCTCACCTNAACTAGGCCCGTGCACCACAACTATTGAGTTGCAACTACCAAGCCCACGTGTTGCAACCATTGAAGCCTGCTCACCTTACAGCCCGTGCTCCGCAACAAGAGAAGCCACTGGAGTGAGAAGCCTGGGCACCATAACTAGAGAGTAGCCCTCGGCTCACCTCAACTAGAGAAAAGCCTAGTCCAGCAGTTAGGGACCAGCAACGGACCCAGAGCAGCCAAAAAATAAATATTTAATTGTTTTAAAGGTGTTTTATCTCTTTTGCTCACCCTGTGGAAATCCCAAGATTTATCTCTGTAGCCCGCCCGATGACCCTACTCATTTGATTCTCTCCCAACAAAACACTGAGTATTTCTTTGGAATACCCAAGGAGTACGAGGGTCCTTGGAGAGCCTTACAGGAGTTGATTTAACTTCTTCAAGTCTCACAAGTGTATATGAGCCTCTCCTCTTAACATCCTCCCCCGTAATATTTCCACAAGCTGTAACCTGGCACGCCTGTTCTTGGAAGCCAGAAATATGACAAATATTCAGATAAGCCAGTGGAATTTAAAGCACACGTTCATCATTTTGCTGGTAAGGACTAAAGTGCAATGTTTTATGTTAGGTGTGCCTTCCTCAAAAGTGCTTAGAGTTTCGTATCCAGCATATCAGGAGATGCTGAGTTTCTATTTGGGGGAAGCGTGAACAAATCCTATTGTAATGTACTGTGACATCTTCATTTTAAAAGGAATATTACAGTAACTATTAAATGTAAAGAACTTTATATACCTTGAAAATCCTTTTGTTTTCATGTTTAAGGAGTTTGAAGCAAGGTTAACCTTTAATTTCAAGTTCAACCTTTTTTTCCCCCCAGTGTGTAACGCAGGTTAAAAAAAAAAAAAAAAGGGTGAGGTTTGGAGTCAGGCCTGTTTTGGAATCTGGCATATTTTGAAGATAATAATGTATAATTTAAGGATGCATGAGGATTTAATGAGGGGACCGTGACATTCCTGGCATGTGGTGGGGGATGGGCATGGGAGAGAGGTGGTGGCCCTCCCGCTCAGTCACATCATCCACCTTCATGCCAAGGTTGGGGGTCCTTGTAATTCTCGGTATAGACTAACTCACTGGTGACTCATTTCAGAGGCCAGAGGAAGTGGGGGCAGGCCGCCGCGTACCTCTGATCAGCCTGGGTTCCTCCCTCTTGCCATGTCCCAGTTTAGCCTTCTCACGCGTGGATACTTTTTAGAAATGTGCTTTTCTATATGAAATGCTATCTTGGATCTCACATGCCAGTGTCATCAGAGCCTCCCTCGAGAAGGCTCTAACAGACCCGAGATACCTTAAGTGCAACAAAACTCTTAGCAACTCGTGAAGATTTCCAAGCCTCCGAAACTGGCAAGAGTTTTGGGGAAAGCACAGGGAAATTTGTTCATCGCATGATTAATCCTGGGTGGACTGGTCCGGGAAAAAGCACATGTGGGTTTTCAGCAAGCACCAGCCTGCACAATTTCACGAAATAAACAATCTCATGGAGTGGCCTGTGTACGTGTCTTGGATGAAAGTTCAGAGTGAAGGTGGGGCCTGACAGTGGAGGAAAATACCAGATATGTGGACCACTGAGCTCCTTAAATACACTAACATCTCAAGAGACCCAGAGGACATCTCAACCCAGAGGACCAGATTATACAACTGAACCAGATTATAACTTTAGAAGAGGGAAGCCCAGTAGGGAGTAGACTCCTAAGAGAGGGATAATAAAATTCATCACCATAATTACCCCTAGCTCAGCTCCCCGACAAGAGCCCACAATGGGTCAGCTCAAAGAAGTTATTCATCCATATTCAAGTTGCCTTGCTCATTATCCTCAGACAAAACCCCTCCTGGGCCTCAACTCTTCACCAGCAGCCCAGTAACTCTGCATTGACACACAGCCCCGGAGGACAGGGGCAGGGTGCTTCAGTCTTTCCCAATCGAGTTGCTATTACTAGAAGTGGCTGGTTTTTCAGCCACAACTATTTTTATTATTATTATTATTGCTTCTTTTTAGGAGTACCTTTGATATTCTGCATTGGCTTAAAGATAATTACAGCTAAACTCTTCCCCAGGGCAAGGAGGTTGCAGGAGAGAGAGGGAGGCTGGGGGAAGGGAGAGGATGCCACCCAGTGGCCCTCTTTCCTGAGCAGAGCTGGGACGAGGCTCAGTTTGGGGGGCCTCCCTCATCTTGCCTTGCTGAGCACAAAATGGTGTCATTTGCACAGTCTGGCCAAAAAGGAAACGTAACTGAAATGCCATGTATGTCGCTCTGGAGAGAGAAGTTCCAAAGATAGGACTGCCACGAATAGCTCACCACCCAGCAAAAAGAGGGCTTCCCACCCAGATGGCACAGGGGTAAAGAAGCCACCTGCCAAGGCAGGAGATACAGGAGACTCGGGTTCAATCCCTGAGTCCGGAAGATCCCCTGAGGAGGAAATGGCAACCTGCTCCAGTATTCTTGCCTGGGAAATCCTACGGACAGAGGAGCCTGCTGGGCTACAGTCCACGGGCTGACAAAACAGTTGGACACAACTGAGCACACACGCGAAGCACAGACAGCACCGCACAGGGAAACACACCCTGAATCACTCGCTGGCCTGGAGGTGGGTATTATTGTCTTTATGTGGAGGCCTCCTTCAAGCCCCTCCCTCAAGCAGGATTCCTCTGGCTCCAGGCCTACCTCCATCCTCAATTTGGAAAATGTAAAAGAGTTTCATTTCCTCAGCCTTCAACTCCAAAGATCCCTAGTTAGCTTACAATGCCTTCAACTAATATTCAGTGAGCAACTCCTAAGGGCCGGATATTGTTTGGCCCTGGAGATCAAGGTGAAGACACAGCTGTGTCCACAGGAGCTTATATTCTACAGTGGAAACAGATCAAAATAAAGACCCAAGAAAAAGAAAACACTGACCAATGTGACTGGAGGTTACCAACACAGCAGCAAGGGGCAAGAGGAGGGTAAGAAGAGGGAAGAAGCAGGAGATAATGAGAGTGATGGGCAAGCAGTGTTCTCATTCTCAGATCTAGGGAAGTGAAGGTCTAAGGAGTCACCAACACGCAGTCATTGACACAGTTGGCCAAGTTCCACACGTGGCCCCAAAGGAACTTAAACTCATGCACTCAGGACCCTCCAGTTCAGTCCTCACCCCCACACACTATCCTCTCCACAGAGGATAAGGGATCCCCACTGACCGGCCTTGAGTATGTCCAACGTACTGTCTTACAGACTGGCAGCCCCCAGAACGAGGCCGTCGCTGCACAGGGATATCCCACCCTCATCCCCGACCCTCACAATTCTATGGGGCCAGTACTTCTGAGGCCATGAGCATGTCTCCAAAACACAGCCCTGGAGAAAATCCCGCCCGTGGAAGGCGCCTGGGTGCTAGCCTTCTATCTGTCTCTCGGGAGCCAGCAAGGGTTGGCAGGAGGTGGGTCGCCCTCGAGGGACCCTCTGCTCCCCACCTGCTATTTGTGGATTCGGGGTCTTTCCCTGGCACCCCGCTCAGCTCTTTGCCTGGGACCTGGCACCGGCTAAGCGGCCGTCTCTCCTCCAGGGGCCTCCAGACTCTGGCGCGCACACTGCTCCCCCAGGCAACCTCACATTCCAGGCCCCGGCAACTCGCAAGTCCCGGCTCGCTCGTCCCCACCAGCTAGCTGCTCGGGGAGCTCCGCCCGCTGGTCTTACCTCCTTCTGCCAGGACCCAGAACGATGCGCTTCCCAAAATGAAGAACAGAACTGGCACCTTCCACATTTTTCTTAGCTGACTTGTTCTTTGGGGTGGGGGGCCGAGCAGCTAGTTTCTGGACTGTGGAAAGATGAAAAAGCTCCGTAGCCAGGGGCCTTCCCTTGATGGAGCGCGAGAGTGGGGCCTGGAAAACGGGGAGCAAACGTCCCAGCGCGGGAGGGGTCCCCAAGTTCCTTCGCTCCCAACAGCTGCCCGAGAAGCAAACTTTGCAGTTGGTAACTTTCGGATCGGAGTCAGCATTTATCTCTCCCGACGAGGGCGAGGGCGGGGAGAGTCCGCGCGCTAAGGTGGTCCCAGTCTCGGGTTCGCTAGGACCGCCCCCTGCCTGTGTTTGGCCAGCGCGAAAACGATGACCTCAGGCCAGGTTTAAAGTTACAAGGCCACAGCTGCGGGGGCTGCTAGGACCCGCCGATGGGTCCCGGCAAAGTTGGCTTCTATTTGTTCCCCGACAAGAGGGAAAGGGGGCGCATGCAATAATTGATTTTGGGGGGTAATTTTAAACTGTATTTATTATTCTCTCTCTCTTTTTAAAAGTAAGGCACAAGCTTGGATTTTTCTTCTTATAAGAAGTAAACTGTGTCTTGTGTGGCCAGTCATTTTAGCACCAAGCATGGGATTGTTCTTGTAAATATTGAATTTGATGGCATTAAAAAAAAATGCTGCCGTGCTCCTGTCGGTGGGCCAGAGGCGGTCCCACTGGTAAATTGCGCCCTTGTCTGGGGGCTGGGAGCGGGCGGGCTCTGGCTGGCGTAGGGGGTCGGGGGTGCGTCCCTACTGGGAGCTTGGCAGGCTCGTGGGACCCGGCAGTTGTGGGGAAAATGCTGAGCGCGCGATCCAACCTCTCCCTACTTTGGTTTCAGCGCTGCGGGGCGCGGGCCCACCCGCGCAGTCAGTCGGTGGGGCGCCACAGCTCAACGGTGTCAAAGGGACCCACCAGGTCACCAGCCTGTGGGCACTTCCAGCTAGGGCTCGTCCCTTCTAATCCCGGACCTTGGCCCCCTAATCCCCAATTTACTGGTTCTGATCTCAGGTACTGGATGTTAGCAACAAGAAGAGAATTTGTTTTATTTTCTTTCGAACTCTTGGAATTAAATATTTTTCTCTTAAGGGGAGGCATTGAGAAGGTGGTCCACTCCCAAATGCCATAAGTTCCATTCAACAAAAAGAGCCAGAAGATAAATGCCCTAAAAGCTCCATCCTGGGGTGAAAATTGTTTTTTTTCCCCATCCTTAGGAGAAGGCGAACCCCTAGATTCCAAATTTACTTTGTCATAAGAATTAGACGGGGAGATTGTAATCACACCCTTAGGGACTTCCTAAGGCAGAAACCCCAAGAATGTTTAATAAACAGAGCCCCAGGCAGCCCTTCTCAAACACCTGTGACCCAGTCAATCACTGTTAGAACATTGTAAAGCTTCTTGGGGAAATTCTGAATTTCTAACAATCTCCCAGGTGAAGTCTTGTCCTGGGGCTCTCAGGTAGGTGCTGACACCTGAAGTAAGGAGAGGAAGAGACCCTGGAGAGTGCAGGGATTGGAAACAGAAAGAGAAAACTGTAGATAGGGTAATCTGAACTACTTCCCCGTCGTGTTCATGTATTTATTTGTGTCATTGCATTCATTACAGTTCAGTCACTCAGTCGTGTCCGACCCTCTGACCCCATAGACTGCAGCACTCCAGGCTTCCCTGTCCATCACCATCGCTTGCTCAAACTTATGGCCATCAAGTTGGTGATGCCATCCAACCATCTCATCCTCTGTCTGCCCCTTCTGCCTTCACTCTTCCCCAGCATCAGGGGCTTTTCCAGTGAGTTGGCTCTTTGAATTAGGATCAGGTCAGAGTATTGGAGTTTCAGCTTCAGCATCAGTCCTTCCAATAAATATTCATATTCAGGATGGGTTTCCTTTAGGATTGACTGATTTGATCTCCTTACAGTCAAGGGACTCAAGCGTCTTCTCCAACACCACAGTTCAAAAGCATCAGTTCTTCAGCGCTCAGCTTTCTTTATAGTCCAACTCTCATATCCGTACATGACTACTGGAAGAAACATAGCTTTGACTGGATAGACCTTTGTCAGCAAAGTAATATCTCTGCTTTTTAATATGCTGTCTAGGTTGGTCATGGGTTTTCTTCCAAGGAACAAGCGTCTTAAATTTCATGGCTGTAGTCACCATCTGCAGTGATTTTGGAGCCCCCCCAAATAAAGTCTGTCACTGTTTCCATTGTTTCTCCATCTATTTGCCATGAAGTAATGGGGCCGTATGCCATGATCTTAGTTTTTTGAATGTTGAGTTTTAAGCCAGCTTTTTCACTCTCTTCTTTCACTTTCATCAAGAAGCTCTTTAGTTCTTCCCTTTCTGCCATAGTGTGGTGTCATCTGCATATCTGAGTTTATTAATAGTTCTCCCAGCAATCTTGATTCCAGCTTGTGCTTCGTCCAGCTTGGCATTTCACATGATGTGCTCTGCATAGAACCTAAATAAGCAGAAAGACAATATACAGCCTTGACGTTGAACCAGCCTGCCTGGATCTTCCTGGATTAGGGATCAAATCCATGTCTCCTGCATTGCCAGGCAGATTCTTTACCACTGAGCCACCAGGAAAACCCCAGATTCCTACATTCTTGTGAAACAGCTTGAGCTCTTAGAGTAACTGGCGAGATAACAGTGACATTTAACCAGGAACTGTGAGACCTTAGGAATTATCTCTTTTAACCTCAAGATATCTTTTGCACTAAAAACACTGATAACACCCATTTTACATCCAAGGAAACAGATTTTCAAAGTAGTATGGTTTCCGAAGGGGCTTCCAAAGCCAGTATGCATCAGATTTGCCTGGTTAAGATTAAGATGCTGGGAAAAAAATTAAGACCCTGAGAGCTGGACCCCACTCTAAGAGTTTCTGACACACAGGTTGGGGTTGTACCTGAGAATTTGCCTTTCTAACAAGTTCTCAGGCCCCACTTGGAGATTCACTGATTTAGAGACCACACAGATTGTCCTGCTCTCCTGGAATGATGGGTGGAGCCACAGTCCCTCTGTTGCAGACTTGAACCTGTTGGCTAGTGTGCTCTTGCTTAAGAATCTGGAAAGAGAGGTCTGTAAGTCACTTCTAAAAGTGGGATCCTCCCCTGCACCCTCTGGTGGGGGCCCAAGATGCAGAAGGAGCAGAGCCAGAGCCCTCAGGCTGGGACCCTCCTCCCTGAAGGATGCTGGAGAATGAGTGTTAGGGTCACTGCTGTGCCCTGTGTTCCCTGAGGCCTCTGCACAGTCTCACGGCAGCAGGCAGAATTTCCCCGGGAAGACTTCACAGCATCTTCTCTTGCTTCTCAACACATACGGCTCCAGAGCTGAGATGTAAATGATATTAAAGGCACCTCTGTGACTCAAGGATAAATGTTGGGCTTAGGCAAGTGAGTTGGGTTCAAAATGTATCCTATCTAGCAGGAATGTGGGATGAAGCTGATAGTAGGGATGATGGGAGTGGGGGTGGGGTGGGAGGTGGGGAGTAGTTCTGGGGCTGAAGGAACCCACTTTACTAGAAAGAGCCTTAGTGTTTAGGAATCACAATTCAGCTCTGCGGTGGCCTCAGTCAACCTGAGCCTCAGTTTCTGCTTCTTTGAAATGGTGTGCTATTCCCACTTTGGAGGGTTCTATGCACAGTTCAGAGTAGAACTGCTACAGTTGCAGTTGATTGCTGTCATTGCAGTTGGTTGCTTTGTTGGTCTTTCTGCCAGGCCTAACCTGGTTCTCTGCCTCTCATGTCTTCCAGTGACCATCTATGCCCCTGAACCCTCAGCCAGGCCTAGCCTCCAGGGGAGAGGTTCTTTTTTTTTATGTGGACCTTTTCAAAGTCTGTACTGAATGTGCCACAACATTGCTCTGTTCCGTTTTGGCTTTTTGGCTGTGAGGCACGTGATCCTAGCTCCCCAACCAGGAATAGACCTCGTGCCCCCTGCATTGGAAGGCGAAGTTCCAATGGAACTTGGACTACCGGGGAGGCCCCCAGGGATGTCCATTGACATGGACTCTATGGAACTGGTTCCTTTTGGCCTAAGGAAACCCAGATGAACAGAAACTCAGCATGAACTCATCCCCTGCTAGTCCAACCCTCACTTTGAGTCTGCTTCCTGAGTCTCTTGGATCCCTGTCTGGCTCCCTGAGCCCAGGGTCCTTTCTGGAAAACTTGATTATCTCCCAGTTCTACTCAGGAACCAGTGTTCCACACTGAGACCCCACCAGGTGGCTGGTTCCTGCCATCCCACTATTGGGGAACTGGTGTGCCTTTCTGACCCACTGGGTTACCTCTGTTTGCCAGAGTACCCCATTTCTCTCCAGAAGTTGCCTCAATGCTGAGTACCCCTTCTACTGTCAGAGTCAAATTGTCACATGCCCTGTTTCAATGGGCAGCACACAATTCTTCTTGACTTTCAAACTTTTCTGAAAAACCAGGTACCAACTCTTTTTTCATCATAGAGTTAAATAAGTATATTTTTAATGGGAAGTAGGGCTACAGAGGTGGCTCAGTGGTAAAGAATCCTCCTACCAGTTCAGGAGATTCAGGGGACACAAATTCAATCCCTGGGTCAGGAAGATGCCCTGGAGGAGGAAATGGCAACCCACTCCAGTATTCTTGCTTGGGAAATCCCATGGACAGAGGAACCAGGCAGGCTATGGTCCATGGGGTCACAAAGAGTTGGACATGACTGAGATAGTTAGCTTAGAAACCCCATAAGGGAATTTAGAGGATATGGGGAGACTACAATAAGATTAATGATCACTCAAGAAAGTAATGGAAAAATTCTGAAACAAGGTGGGCTTGCTTGACTTGTGCATGTCTACGTGCTCAGTCACATCAGTCCGACTGTTTGCGACCCCGTGGTCTAAAGCCCGCCAGGCTCCTCTTCCATGGGATTCTCCAGTCGAGAATACTGGAAGTGAGTTGCTAAGCCTTCCTCCAGGGAATCTTCCAGACCCAGGGATCCAATCCATGTCTCTTACATCTCCTGCACTGGCAAGTAAGTTCACCTGGGAAGCCCTTGCTTGACTGGTAAAGCAGAACAAATCACTTGCATCAAAGCCAGATTGGCTTAACAGTAGAATCAAGCTACTTTGCTTAGCAACTAAATTACCATGCAACAGAATCACGAGACAAGGCCCCAAACAATAAAACAATGGTGGCTTGAGACCCATATCCTGCCCAGTGAGCTCAGTGAATTAGTGAGCCCCAGGCATGCTGTTTGGTTCGTAAGACATGTTCTTTGCACAATACTCCCCTCCCCCAAATGATAAAACAGTAGTAGAGAATAAGGCTTACAATCTGCCCATTGGTGTCATCAAGTTAATTATCCCTAGGACATGCTCTCTACACACATAAAAAGCAATAATTTGTGGACCTAATTTGACCACGTAGGGACAAGAAGATGCCTCTGCTCAACCTGGAGGAAGAGCTAACACGGAAGCATGATATCTACTCAAGGAAGACAAAGAAGTTCTTCCCCTGCTCCCAACTTTTCCACTGACTATAGAACTGTAGTTGAATAAGTTCTTGGGGTGTGGCAACCCCTCACCCACCCACAGGTAAACCTAACAAGTGTCCTATTCTAACAAATCACTTCTTATCTATCACTTTTGAGTTCTGCTCTGTACTGAGACATGAAGGACTATTTATCAGAACTCTCCGGAGCCCCCCTAATGACATCCAAACTATTTCAGTAGAACATAACAAACACATCGTAAAGAGAAATAAGATAAGAAGACTGACTGTAATTGGAAAAAAAAATCATGTTGTGATTTGATGACATAATAAATAAGTGCACTGATCATGAAAAAATTAAATAAAAATTTTACCTATGAAATTTTAACCATACATCTTTTTTGATACAAGAGCTGGAAAATTGTCCAGTTACACTTCAAAGTGTCAGCATCATTCACAAATTTTTTAAATGGTGTGCACGTATTAATTTTTATTATGAAAATATACATTCATAAAAGAAATATGGAAAACAGAAATATAGAAAAATCATCATATGCTCAGATTTCCTTGTATGTTTGTTTGCAACTTTTTCTTTTGACATAATTTCAAACTTACAGTAAAGCTGGAACAGTTCAAGAACTCCCATATACCCTTGACCTAGATTCATGAATTTGTCTTTTACTCCATTTGCACCATCAATTATCTCTGTATTTACAAATATTTGCATATTGGCTTCATTACCAAGTCTCTAGCCCTAAATGTTGGGGAGTGGATGTCCTAAAGGACAAGAATCTTCTCTTTTGTAAACACAGTAGGATTAGCAAAATCATAAAATTTAATATTGAAACAGCACTAAGGTCTAATCCACAGTCCATATTCAAATGCTGACAATTGTACCAATAATGTCCTTTATGGATTTTTTTTTTCAGGATCTAATACAGGACCTCATATTGCACTTGTCTTCAGATCTCAGAACTCTGATTCAGCCTCTTTTTATCTTTCCTGATGCTTCTTGAAGATGACAGGCTGCTTACATCGTAGACTGTCCTTCAGTTTGGGTTTGTCTGATCTGTCCTCGTGTTTAGATTCAGGTGTGTCTTTTTGGCTGGATGAACAAAGACCATTGCATTTTCTCAGTGTGTCACCAGAGGAGCCCCTGGTGTCATCTCACAATGTCAACACATGAGTGTTAATTCATTCCTTGTGAAGGACCCCTGATCCTCAATTCAGAACACCCCAACCTGAGCCAAGCCCCACTCTTAACAGCAGGTACACAAACAAGGCAAGACCTTGGTTGTTGTTGAGTCACTCAGTCATGTCTGACTCTTTGGTGACCCCATGGACTGTAGGCTGCCAGGTTCCTCTGTCCATAGGATTTCCCAGGCAAGAATACTGGAGTAGGTTGTCATTTCCTCCTCCAGGGGATCTTCCTAAGCCAGAGACTGAACCTGCATCTCTTGCACTGGCAGACAGATTCCTTATCACTGCTGCTAAGTTGCTTCAGTCGTGTCCGACTCTGTGCGACCCCAAAGATGGCAGCCCACCAGGCTCCACCGTCCCTGGGATTCTCCAGGCAAGAACACTGGAGTGGGCTGCCATTTCCTTCTCCAATGCATGAAAATGAAAAGTGAAAGTGAAGTCGCTCAGCCGTGTCTGACTCTTAGCGACCCCATGGACTGCAGCCCACCAGGCTGCTCCGTTCATGGGATTTTCCAGGCAAGAGTACTGGAGTGGGGCACCATTGCCTTCTCTGATGAGCCACCTGGAAAGTCCAGTTCAGTCAATTTACTAATTATATAACTTTATCAAAATTTCTTTTCAAACATTCCTCATAAAAGATGTTTCTTTAAAGTAAAAGTTTATTTGCCATTAAAATACTACACAGGTGTTTGACAATAAAACCAGTATACAATTTTTGAATATTTAATAAAGAGCATATGTTTTCACTAAGGATTCAGAGCAGAAAGAATATTAATCCAAGAGTGCATGTGTGCTCATTTGTGTCTGACTCTTTGCAATCCCACGGACTGTAGCCCACCAGGGTCCTTTGTCCATGGAATTTTCCAGGCAAGAATACTGGAGTGGGTTGCCATTTCCTAACTCCAGGGGATCTTCCTGATCAAAATATCCAACCCATGTCTCCTATGTCTCCTACAATGGTAGGCAGAATTCTTTATCACTGAATCACCTGGGAAGCCCCTGATGTAAGAGTAATGGGTGCCTAATGAAGTTTCATTGTAATTTTTAAAATCCATTAATACCACACCCAAAGGGCATTATCAGTTTAGTTCAGTTCAGTCGCTTAGTTGTGTCCGACTCTTTGCGACCCCATGAATTGCAGCACACCATATAATGACGATGAAAAACTTCCTTTTGCTAAGCATAGTATCAAGACTATGTTCAAACATGTGCATTTAAGAATTATTTCCCTCATAAGAGGTTTGTTCCTTTATAAATAGTATCTATCAGACTAGAAACTAGTGATTAACATTGTTGCGTTAAGTTAAAAGAAAGAAAACAGGTCACCATAAAAATTGATCTTCTTCATAGTTTATTGCTAAAATTATGTAAGAGTGAAAGAAAAATGCCCAGCAAGGATTCACTAATTATAGAACCAGTTGAATTCACTTCTAAGTGAGAAAGTACAAAAAACAAGAAAAGACAGTTTATCACATTGGTGATAGAGATTTTTTCATCCCAGAAAAATGCTCCATAAATAAAATTCAGGATGGATAGGGAGCTGCCTTTCTTTTGCAAGTGGCAAAAGGGTTATCACAATGGCATCCCTTTTCCCCAGGAGTCTTAGAGGAAAACTTTTGAACCTTGAGAATTTGAGGACTCCATCCCTTGCTGGCATGCCCCCGAGGAAAGCTGTGTGCATCCACAGTTTGAAGACCCTACCTTGTCCCCCTGCCTGGCTGGATCTCCTCCCAGCATTAGGGTCACCTCATCCCACTCAGGGCTTCCTTTGTGGCTCAGCAGTAAAGAATCCACCTGCCAATGCAGGAGACGTGGGTTCCATTCCTGGCTTGGATGGAGATCCCTGGAGGAGGAAATGGCAATGCAGTCCAGTATGCTTGCCTAGGAAATCCCATGGACAGAGGCGCCTGGCAGGCTATGGTCCATGGGGTTGCCGCAAAGAATCGGGCATGTCTTAGTGACTAAACTGCAGCAGAGGATATCCTGAGCTCCCTGCAGTCAGGAGCTTGCTGAGACATTCATCTTCCTCTGGCATGTTCTCCATCAGTATTTGTGAAAGGAGATTTGGGACTTTGTTGGGCCTGCTAGAAGATCCTCACCATTGAGGAATCCCAGCCCAACGCAGCCAGGAGGGTGAGTCAACAGCACATGATAGACCTCCAGTCAGCCTGATGATATAAAGACAAAATGATCAGGTGATTTGTAAGGTTTCTAGGATGCTGGAAAAGCCCTGGGGGCACCTCTCCAAATCTCAGGGCATACCTCTGTCTCCTTGCAAACTGCCTGAGAGCTGAAAGTTCCATAAACAGTATTCACTTCTTAGCTTACATTCCGTTTAGAAACCTGATTCCTTTGAGAATGCAAGTATACATAAGAAGATGGCACGTAGCGCTATCAGTTTGGCAGAGTTTGCTGTGAATGGCTTTCTCTCCTTTTCCCAAGAGCAGGTTTTGATAAGATGTCAAGGAGACTAGAGGGCTTCCTGCGTTGGCTCAGTGGTAAATAACATGCATGCCTGTGCAGGAGACACAGGTTTGATTCCTGGGTTGGGAAGATCCCTGGAAGGAGGAAATGGCAATCCACTCCAGTATTCCTTCCTGGGAAATCCCATGGACAGAGGAGCCTGGAGGGCTACAGTCCATGGGGTTGCGAAAGAGTCAGAGACAACTGAACGACTAACAGCGAGACTAGTTTCTTGGATATTGCTAAGAAGAAGAAGGCGCACAAAAATAAAAAGCTCTGGGATGCCAAAGACACGTTATAGCCATTTCATAGTTTCATTTGGTCTTGCGGTGGCTCAGGATTTATGCTGCCATTCATTCACTGTTGTAACTCATTAATTGGCTCATTCAGGACCTACTGCTTGCCCAACAGCGAAGATGTGAGGTTTGCCTGGACCTGGCTGTCCCCTAGCTGTCCTTACCATTAATCTCACCTCACATACCATCAACCTCTCCACTCTTATCCCTCATCTTGGTAGAGAAAAGTTGAGTCTTCGCCATTCATGCAGGGCCCTGCAGCTGTCTTGGGCCAAGGATCGATGTTCAGTTTTTCCCTAGTCGGAGGCTTCGTTAGTGGCTCAGATGGTAAAGAATCTGCCTGCAATGTAGGAGACCAGGGTTTGATCCCTGAGTTGGGATAATCTCCTGGAGGAGGAAAGGGGGGAAAAAACCACTCCAATTTTGTTGCCTGGAAAACGCCATGGACAGAGGAGCCTAGAGGGCTACAGGTCCTGGGGTCACAATGAGTCCGACACAACTAAGTGACTTTCACTTCACTTACCTTCACTTCACAGTTTTCCCCTAGTTTATTAAAAGCATGCTGCTTTTGCTTGAAGCAGTAAGGAAAACATTCAGCTCTGTGGATCAATAGGCTCCTGTGAATTTTGTTGTCCTGTGGGGGAGGTGGAGTGGGGGTGGCCTTGGGCTTCTCCGCTAGACACAGAGAGGGAGCCACACACTCCAGGAGAACAGAAAGCTCTGACCAGGCCGGGCCTGGGTGTGAACATCCCTTTCCCCTGGGAGATGAAATGCCCTATTTGACCTACTCAGAATCTGATGTTGGCTCCACACTGCACCAAAGAAATGCAAAAACAACTTACACAGGCCCCTGGAAACTTTTTCTTTTCACAACAACAAATTGCTTATTTATGTACAATCCTTCCTCTGTCCTCCACCCAAAAGGAAAAGCTGACTGACTCCACCAATGGATTTGAATTCAGGTATGTTGGATGGTTGTGAGACAAGGGTTGCTGATTCCTTTAATGGGTTGAGAGCAGAGAGTCCGTTCTTTGTTCGTTTTGTTTTGTTTTTTTTTTGGCTTGTTCTTTTTTTTTTTTTTTTCCTGATCAATACTGAGTTTTTAACTGACAGACAAGCATTGGGGCAGAAGGATGTTTTTACAATTCAGACCAATATACACAGAAAGCTCCTTTCATCGGTGTGTTCAGAGGGCTCTTCATTCTGGAGACTCAGCACTGCTTGGCAAACAGTCTGAATGAATGCATCTCAGTGTGGGAGGCTGGGAAGTCGAATTGGGACAGGGCTGGAGGCTGGTGTTTATCTTACTGCTCTCTTGAAGGGTGGTGGCCTTGAAGACATCAATCCTGGTCTTTCTCTCTCTCAGCTTCCCTGAATGGAAAGTGGGCTTGTGAAAATGCTGGTGGGCAAGGCTGCTATGAGTCAGTGAAAAAAACAGCAACTTCACCCATTTTTCTGCCAGCTCCTACACCCATGCCTGGTAATGACAGCAGCCCCACTGCAGACCTCTGCTATGCCAGCCTGGAATCCCCTGCCCAGAGGAGACGGTGCGGTCACCGGAGATGAGGCCAAGAGACACACAGGATGAGACCCCACCCCACCTCCTCCATGGGGCACAGTTTCTTTGGAATGGTCTGGATACTGTTGGTAGGTTGAAATCTCTTTTGTTGAGGTCCCAAATCTGTTTTAATCACCGTTCAGGAATCTAATTCAAAAATTTGGATTTTAGTGTCTGCCAAGAGTTGGGTTTGGCCATGATGGGAAAACAGGAAAAGGCTTAGAAGTTAATAAAGCTGGAAGCAAACAGCTTTTATGTTAGCAGTGCAATAGTCAAAGCCTCTGAGCCCCCAATCATGTCCCCAGCTGCCTTCAGACAGGGCAAGGACTATCCTTACACTGGAGCAGCATGTTCACAGGGTTTGGGAGTCGGGTAAGTGGCACAGGAGAGTTTCTAGGAGATAGAGGGATTTAACTGTTTTCCTTGGAAGAGCTAGGGAGTCTGGTCACCTTTTTATTACTAGTGGTGACAACAGGGAGCTATAAGACAAATGATTTATTCTTTCATTCAGTAAGATCTGTTGAACATCCAAGTGTGTACCAGGCAGTGTTCCAGGCTCTAGGGACATGGCGAGGAGCAAGGCATCCAGATGGATGTTTCTGAACCTCTTCCATGCTGTAGTGTTATTCGCTCAGTCATGTCTGACTCTCTGCCACTCCGTCGACTGTAGCCCTCTAGGCTCCTCTCTCCATGGAATTTCCCAGGCAAGAATTCTGCAGTGGGTTGGTCTCCAGGGGATCTTCCCAACTCAAGAATTGAACCTGGGTCCCCTATATTGCAGGTAGGTTCTTTACAGTCTGAGCCACCAGAGAAGCTGAGGAGAAACAGATAATAGACAAGGAAATAAATAAGGTATGCAAAGGTTGTGCTGAGGGTTATGAAAGAAAGAAAAAAAAATCCATGGAGCAGAGAAGCAACCTTCCAAGTGGGGAAGCACAACACCCGGGGCGGCAGTGACCAAGGGGACGGACACACGCAGACAAGAATGTTTAAAGGGTGTCAGTTTCCAGCTTCCCAACTAACATGTGTTCTGTTTGCTAACATGCATCGACTCCTCTTCCACAACTGTTTTTCTTCTCTTTTGCTGTGGGAAGACAAGCCTCTTAATCCTCCTTCATCCTTCAATGATGCATTGCCTAAGGGATGTAAAACCCCCTAAGGGCTTCCCAGGTGGCTCAGTGGTAAAGAATTCACTTGCCAATGCAGAAGACACCGGTTAGATCCCTGAGTTGGGAAGATCCCCTGGAGAAGGAAATGGCAACCCACTTCAGTATTCATGCTGGGAAATTTCACAGACAGAGGAGACCAGGGGTGGGGGTGGGGGTGCTACAGTCTGTGGGGTCACGAAGAGACTGAGCGACTAAACAACAGCAAACAAAGACAAGTGAGGGACAGCTTGAGATGGTGTCTGGATAACCTCCTATGAGCTAAACACCATAAGCCCAGGTGCTCGCTTTGGCAGCATGTATACTAAAACACAGTAAACCCACCGAAGAGTTTATGTTTTTCTTGTTGTAGGGATATTTCTATGAAGGATGAAATCTAGCTTTAGAATTGGGGTATTTTGACCCCAGTTAGGTTATTCTGAATTTGTATTGGGCAGTGTTTAGTGTTAGTGTCAGATGGTTGGATGGCATCACCAACTTGATGGATGTGAGTCTGAGCAAGTTCTGGGAATTGGTGATGGACAGGGAAGCTTGGCATGCTGCAGTCCATGGGGTGGCAAAGAGTCGGACACAACTGGTCAACTGAACTGAACTGAAGCATTAGTGTTAGTCAATCAGTCATGGCCGACTCTTTGCCACCCCATGGACTGTAGCCTGCCGGCTCCTCTGTCCATGGAATTTTCCAGGCAAGAATACTGGAGTGGGCTGCCATACCCTCTTCCAGGGAATCTTCCTGACCCAGGGACTGAACCCGGGTCTCCTGGCCAGAGTGATGACTGATGCAGCTTTATGACCTGGTCTCTTCTGTGCTCTGGCTCTTGACCCAGGTTTATGGCTCTGAAGGAGAGCCCTGAGAGACAAAAGCAAAGGGAGGATGAAGAGAAGCTAGGACTCCTTGTTTCAAACAGGAGCCAAACTCATGGACAAGACTCCAGCCAGATCCATAAATCCATGTCAGAATTAGAACTCAGAAGAATCAGAATTCTCAAGATGTGTAATAATTCATCATTGTGAACGGAAATAAAGTTAGACTCCTGACAGAAGAAAAATCTGGTTTGATAAAGAGCTGGTGTTAGCAATTAAGAGATTTCCCATTAATTCAATGAACATAGTTCACAGCACTGTGGGGTTTTGTGAAAATATATGAAAATTGTGTGATCAGATAAAATCAATTTATTTAACTACATTGGCAAAGGTGTCTTGAAATAAGAAATATTTTTATTTTCCAAGTTGTTTTTTGAGTACATCCAACCTGGTGGCTCAGATGGTAAAGAATCTGCCTGCAATGCAGGAGACCTGGGTCTGATCTCAGGGTTGGGAAGATCCCCTGAAGAAGAGAACGGCAACCCACTCCAGTATTCTTGCCTGGAGAATTCCATGGACAGAGGAGCCTGGCATGTTACAGTCCATGGGTCACAAAGAATTGGACATGACTGAGCGACTTACACTTTCACTTGTAACTAAACAAAGTGAAAGAACAATGGGCAAATTAGTAGTTGTTTAATAAGAATGTTCAAACTACAGTACAATTGCACTCATTTCACAGGCTAGTAAGGTTATGCTCAACATCCTTCAAGCTAGGCTTAAGCAGTGTGTGAGCTGAGAGCTCTCAAATGTACAAGCTGGGTTTTGAAAAGATAGAGGAATCAGAGATCAAATCTGTTGACCTTGTTGGATCATGGAGAAAGCCAGGGAATTCCAGGAAAACATCTACTTCTGCTTCATTGATTACACAAAAGATTCTGACTGTGTGGATCACAACAAACTGGAAAATTCTCAAAGAGACGGGACTAGCAGACTATCTTACTTGCCTCCTGAGAAACCTGTGTTGACTAAAAAAAAAAAAAAAAGATGTACAACTTGAGAGTTGTGAGTTAAGTTAAAATTTTGCCCCAAATAAAAACTTAACTCACAACTATCAACCGAGGAAGTGACCCACAGTGGACTTCTTTCCTTCAACTGGACTCCATGAGGAACTGGAACTTTGGTACCAGCAGCAACCCCTTGCACCCATCAGCCTCCTCGGGAAGTGCAGACGAATTTGGGTAAGTCTTTCCTGGTTCTTGAATCTCTTGCATTGGTTGAGATTCTGAGTTTTATCTGGCAGTGGAACAAGTTACCTTCCTCCTACTGGTAGGAAAGATACTGGGGGCNAGCTGAAACTGCAATATTTTGCCCACCTGAGGCTAAGAGCTGACTTATTTGAAAAGACTCATTTGAAAAGAGGATGAGATGGTTGGATGGCATCACCGACTCAATGGACATGAGTTTGGGTAAACTCCAGGAGTTGGTGATGGACGGGGAGGCCTGGCGTGCTGCGGTTCATGGGGTCGCAAAGAGTCGGATACGACTGAGCGGCTGAACTGACTGACTGTACTTGTGTAGGGGGGACTGTGGTTCCTGTCACACCTGTGACCAGGTGGCTAAGTTTGTTTATTTTAGAGATGAAATATTAAGAAGTCCCTTACGCTGCATCCTTTGATGCAGCTTTTCCAGTTTTAAAGCCATCATTTTGTTCTCCATCGTTTCAGCTTCTCTGTTGACATGATAGGCAGCGTCCAGATGGTGCCCAATAATCCATACCTCTTGGCATTTGTGCCCTAGAATAGTGCTGTTTTGTACTAGGATAGTCTCTGTGATCACAAGAATATGGAAAGAATAATACTATGCCACTTCTGAGCCCCCTGGCCCCCCACCCACCATTCATATCATGAGTGCTCCTCTAGGGAGAAACCCACGTGGCAAGGAATGGGACCTCCTGCTAACACCAAGGGAGTAAACTTGGGTGCAAATCGTCCAGCCTCAACTGAACTTTGAGCTGACCACAGCCCTGGCTGACCTCTTGACTGCGACCTCATAAGAAGCTCTGCCTTGCAGAGCTTGGTTCATCCAGTCCCAGACAGCTGACCCTCAGAAACTGTGAGGCCCTGAATGTTCATTGTTGCTTAAAGCTGCTTCATTTGGGCATAGCTTTGATGCTGATGGTAAAGAACCCACCTGCCAGGGCAGAAGACATAAGAGACTCGTGTTTGAGCCCTGGGTCAGAAAGATACCCTGGAGGAGGACATGGCAACCCACTCCAGTGCTCATGCCTGGAGAATTCCACGGACAGAGGAGCCTGGCAGGCTATAGTCCATGGGGTTGCAAAGAGGCAGACATAGCTGAAGTGACTTAGCACATGTTATACAGCAACAGATTACAGATGCAATCTACTTCTCACTTGTTTGAACACTAGAAAGGGCAATAGAAGATGTGATTGACTGGCTCCCTGCAGTTCCATCAGAGAGCAGGATCTGAGGTGTAACACCTGGTGAATTCCACTCTGTGCTATGCTTAGTTGCTCAGTCATGTCTGACTCTTTGGGACCTCACGAACTATAGTCCACCAGGCTCCTCTGTCCGTGAAATTCTCCAGGCTAGAATATTGGAGTGGGTTGCCATGCCCTCCTCCAGGGGATCTGCCCAACCCAGGAATTGAACCCAGGTCTCTGGCATTGCAGGTGGATTCTGTACCATCTGAGCCTGCAGGAAAGCCCCAAAATACTGGAGTGGGTAGCCTATCCCTTCTCCAGGGGATCTTCCCAGTCCAGGAATTGAACCAGGGTCTTCTGCATTGCAGGTGAATTCTTTATCAGCTGAGCTCCCAGTGAAGACAGATTCCACTCTACTCTGGGATAAAATAGTGCAGGATACACTAGCATCCATTCTGCAGTGTATCCATTCTGTAGACCTGAATTTGAATCCAGGTTCTGCAATTATTCCTCCTGCATGATCATGGTCACGTGACCTAACCAGGCTCAGCCTCAGCCTCTTCCTTTAGTGGAGATAATAAGACCTGCCTCATTAAGTTGTAGGAAGTAAATGAAAAAATGCAAATAAAGAGCGCGAGAATAAGCATTCCCTAATATTCTAGGCATTTTTGTGTGTGTGGCTGTGCTAGTCTTCATTACAGCATGTAGATTTCTCTACTTGTGGCTCAAGTGCTCCACACCAGCTGTCCTCAACCTTTTTGACACCAGAGACTGGTTTCATGGAACAAAGTTTTTCTACAGACTGGGGCGGGTGAGGGGTAGGAGATGATTTTGAGAGGATTCAAGCACGTTACATTTATCGTGCACTTTATTCTATTACTACTTCATTGTGATTACTTGGTAATGTGAACGATGGGGAGCATCTGTGTTTACAGATGAAACTTCACTTGCTTGCTCCACGTACCTCCTGCTGTGTAGCCTGGGGGTTAGGGACCCCTGCTCTAGAGCTCATGGGCTCAGTAGTTGTGGTACAAGGGCTTATCTGCCCCACAGCTGGTAAAGAATCCGCCTGCATTGCAGGAGACCCTGGTTTGATTCCTGGGTTGGGAAGATCCACTGGAGAAGGGATAGGCTACCCACGCCAGTATTCTTGGACTTCCCTTGTGGCTCAGCTGGTAAAGAATCCGCCTACAGTGTGGGACATCTGGGTTTGATCCCTGGGTTGGGAAGATCCCCTGGAGAAGGGAAAGGCTACTCACTCTCGTATTCTGGCCTGGAGAATTCCATGGACTGTACAGTCCATGGGGTCCTAAAGAGTCAGACATGACTGAGCGACTTTCACTTTCACGTACATGGGATCTCTGCTCCCCAAACAAATATCTTAGAACCCCAATCTGAGTTGCTGCATTGGAAGGGGGATTCTTTACCACTGGACCACCAGGGAAGTCCCTCATATGCCAGCTTCTAATGTGAATTGATACCATCTCTTTTCCTATCATGAACTTGGAGGAGGTGCCATGAGTCAAGCCTCTTCATTGCCCCACTCCACGATCACCTCCCTTACCAGAGCGCAGGGGAGAGCTTCAGATTTGAAAGCTGAGTGGGATGTGTTTATAAAACAGCAAATACATATTTGTTTTTTGGAAATCACCCCAAACCTCACTTTAATTTGTGCAAACCACAAAATAATCTCACATGGACAACCAACTCTACTCATTTTGCTTTGGTTGAAGGACATTTGGGACAACTGCCCCCCTTTAGAGTGGGTCCTTGTTTTTAATTTCTAGGGAGGATAGAGTCTGATTATTCTATCAAGAGTCCTTCCCTAGTAAGGCCTCCCTAACAGACATCCAGGCGCTTGAAAGCAAGCATAATGCCCCAGCATTAAGTTTACTTGGCTAATTTTAAATCTCTGGGCATCCATCATGTACTTAGCTTCAAATTATATGGTGGATCTGGGTTTTTCCTAGACCTCATCCATGCAGTGAGGAAATNTATCAAGAGTCCTTCCCTAGTAAGGCCTCCCTAACAGACATCCAGGCGCTTGAAAGCAAGCATAATGCCCCAGCATTAAGTTTACTTGGCTAATTTTAAATCTCTGGGCATCCATCATGTACTTAGCTTCAAATTATATGGTGGATCTGGGTTTTTCCTAGACCTCATCCATGCAGTGAGGAAATAAAACAGCTCTGTGAAGAGACCAGAAGAAACCACGTAAAGATTCAGTGTGTTTGTCTTCCTTCAGCAAGGGCTGTTATTCCCTGCCCAGGAGAGCTGTCCTCCAACCCGTGTATAGCTGGGGAGCTCTGAGATTGGGGGATGACAGTTGGACAGTAAGAATGATTGAGTGTTGAAGAACTGACGCTTTCGAACTGTGATGCTGAAGTAGACTTGAGAGTTCTTTGGATAGCAAGGAGATTAAACCAGTCAATCCTAAGGGAAATCAATCCTGAATATTCATTGCAAAGAATGACGCTTAAGCTGAAGCTCCAATACTGTGGCTATCTGATGCGCAGAGCTGACTCATTGGAAAGGACCCTGATGCTGGGACAGATTGAAGGAAGGAGAAGGAGAGGCAGAGGACGAGATGGTTAGATAGCATCACTGACTCAATGGACATACATCCCAGCAAACTCTGGGATATAGTGAAGAACAGAGGAGCCTGGCATGCTGTGGGTTAATGGAGGCCACCAACCCAAGAGACGCTCATCTCCCAGGCCTCTCTGGCAGCCCACCCCTCCTTCGAAGTTTTCATCATAACCATCCTGATTCTTCCTTGTCTTAGGAAAAATTGCTTGGAGCATATGCAGTGTGCATTCTGGCCACGAGAGGGCGCAGGAAGGCAGCATTCCTCCAGGGGATGCTCCTGCCAGAGGGACCATTTGGCATGTTAAGCCTTGTCCCCCACGATGACGCCTGGAAACAGGGCAAATATAGCATAAACAGTAGTCAGAGGCTGTAATTTGGGTGCTGCAGTCTCGGATGTCAGCTTTTCCTCTTTCTTTTTCTGATTTCTTCCCCCCCCACCTCTTTTTTTTTTAAAGACATCTAATGAGAGGGAAATATGCTGGGTTTGGAAATAGAAGCCTTCTTTTTCAGGTCAAGGTCTAGGCTCAGATTTGCCTGGTTGGAGCAGGGCCCTGTTTTTTTTTTTTTTTTTTCTTCAAACATGAATTAAGTTCATTCACTCACTGGACAACTGGTTATTGAGCACAAACCATCATGTGCCAGGCACTCTGCAGGACACCGGAAATACAAAGGATTTCCTGGTCCTGGTGGGGAGGAGGGTACTGGGTAGGGCACCGGTGGGGCCAGCCTGTAAGCTTCTCCAATGCTGGTGGCGGTGGGTGAGTTGAGATGGAGTTAAATGATAAGTGTGTATGCGCGGGGCACCTGGAGGATTCAGACTCCAGGTGCGGGGGCCAGGGATAAGCGCAAGCCTGAGATAGTACCCTCAGGTCCTGGGNGGGTAGGGCACCGGTGGGGCCAGCCTGTAAGCTTCTCCAATGCTGGTGGCGGTGGGTGAGTTGAGATGGAGTTAAATGATAAGTGTGTATGCGCGGGGCACCTGGAGGATTCAGACTCCAGGTGCGGGGGCCAGGGATAAGCGCAAGCCTGAGATAGTACCCTCAGGTCCTGGGGGCAGTCCTGGCTCGTCTGTCTCCACCACCACCATCTTTGCCTTCTAACCTGGCTCCTCGCTTCCCCTCAGACCTGCTACACACTAGCCTCTACCCCATGGTCAGTCAGATCTTTAGAAATATTAATCAGGCCAAGTATGTCCCTCCTGCAAAGCCTCTGGTCACACATCTTTTGGGCTCAGTTGCTAAGTCATGTCCGACTCTTTGTGACCTCATGGACTATAGCCTGCCAAACTCCTCTGTCCATGGGATTTTCCAGGCGAGAACACTGGAGTGGGGATCTTCCTGACCCAGGGATCAAACCAGCGTCTCCTGTGCTGGCAGGTAGCTTCTTTACCACTGAGTCACCTGTGAAGCCCCCACACCTCTCTCAGGGGCCACCACTATCTGCCTTCCTCCATACACACCCTCTGACTTCTCCTGCCCTCTGCCCTACGGGCACACTGGCTTTCTTCCTGATTCCAGAGCTCTCCAAGTCCAGCCAAGACTCAGGGCTCTGAGGATGACTATTCCTTCTACCTAGAGTCCTCTCAGTGGGCATATGACCCTTGCAGTCAAACAGGGGCCTGAGCTTGGAGGGACCTCCTGCTTGGTTTAATGCCCTGCTGTCATCAATGTGAAGTGCTTAATACGTTTTGAACGAGATCTCACATTTTTATGTCAAGCCCGGGACCCTGAGAATCACCTGGGCGACCCTGCTTCTACCTAGAACTTGGTCTTGGCACATGTGGGTCCTTCGGTCACTCAGGGATTTTCAGCTGAGATGTCACCTCCTCAGAGGGCTCTTCCCTGGGGCCCTGGGCACCTGCCCAGAGCCCTACCCGGTCTCCCTGGGTCACAGAGCTGCTTTGTCCTTCACACAGCACCACCCCTCTCTGCAATGACCTTACAGTTTAGATCTCCCCGTGTTTGTTGTCTGTCTCCTCCTGGTCACACCGTCTGTCCAAGGCTGGTTGTGTCCCTTGGTCAAAGCTGCCCTGGGGGGCCCTGAGCACTTGTGTAGGAGGGAGGGTGGATGAATGTGAGCCTGACAGGGTTGGGGAGGAGGTTGGCATGGGAGCAGAGCCTCCAAGAGGTGGGTGGTTCTCTTTCTTTTCTAATTATGCCAGAGTCTCCCTTACCCCTTCTGGGGAGGGATATACTGAGCAAGGGCTTCCCTGATAGCTCAGTTGGTATAGAATCCGCCTGCAATGCAGGAGACTGCGGTTTGATTCCTGGGTCGGGAAGATCCCCTGGAGAAGGGATAAGCTATCCATTCCAGTATTCTTGGGTTTCCCTGGTGGCTCAGCTGGTAAAGAATCTGCCTGCAAAGCAGGAGAGCTGGGTTCCATCCCTGGGTTGGGAAGATCCCCTGGAGAAGGGAAAGGCTACCTACTCCAGTATTCTGGCCTGGAGGATTCCACGGACTGTATAGTCCATGGAGTTGCAAAGAGTAGGACACGACTGAGCGACTTTCCCTTTCAGGTATACAGCAAAGTGATTCAGTTACTCAGACATATGGACATGTATACATTCTTTTTTTAAAACAACCTCTTCCATTATAGGTTATTGTAATATATCGAGTATTGTTCCCTGGCCATACAGTAGGTCCTTAGGTCCTTGATGATTATTTAATATATAGTCTGCTAAGCAGGAGATATAAGAGGTGCTGGTTTGGTCCCTGAGTCGGGAAGATCCCCTGGAGAAGGATATGGCTATGAACTCCAGTTTTCTTGCCTGGAGAATTCCATGGATGGAGGAGCCTGGCGGGCTACAGTCCATAGGGTGGCAAAGAGTCGGACATGACTGAACAACCTAGCAAACACTCCTGCGCAGTCACAGGCAAGGTAGCTCCTAGCCACTGCCGCACCAGCATTTCCGTGTGNTGGCTATGAACTCCAGTTTTCTTGCCTGGAGAATTCCATGGATGGAGGAGCCTGGCGGGCTACAGTCCATAGGGTGGCAAAGAGTCGGACATGACTGAACAACCTAGCAAACACTCCTGCGCAGTCACAGGCAAGGTAGCTCCTAGCCACTGCCGCACCAGCATTTCCGTGTGTCCAGTGTGAGGAGCTGTGAAATTCTAGATCAGAGCGGGGGAGTGAATTCCCCTCTGATGTCAGTGACTGATCCGACCTGTGTCCTGAAGCCTGTGAAGGAATGACTGGCATTTCTCTCCTACTTGGAGCCTTATGGATATAATCCCAGGGAAAGAGGGAGGGCCAAGCATCCAGGCAGGGCTGTTTACGGCTTCTGGGTGCTGGGCAGCTTGATTTAAGTCAGCTTTAAGTCGTTGACTAAATGTTTGCACGTGCGTCTTCAGGTTAGAATTATCCGGAGCCATCCAAGGACATCTAGACCCACACAGCTGCTGCCTCTGACTCTGTATTTTGCCAACGGATGAGGTTTCTTTTCTTCTGAAATTTCTCCAGAGTGGAAAAAATGACTCAAGGCTGCGGTTTGTGAGACAAAGGGTTCAAACTGTACTGTAAGCTTCATGTTAAAAATGTGACATTATGATGTATGGCAGAAACCAACACAATATTGTAAAGCAGTTATCTTCCAATTGGAAGTAAATTTAAAAAAGATAATCTATGTTAAAAGAAAATGTGATGTTATTATCATCATTATCATTATTGTTGGTTGTTGATTTACCCAAAACTAAAGGGCTGTTTGGGCTTCCCTGGTGGCTCATATGGTAAAGAATCTGCCTGCAATGCAGAAGACCTGGGTTCGATCCGTGGGTCAGCAAGGTCCCTTGGAGAAGGGAATGGCAACCCATTCCAGTGTTTCTTGCCTGGAAAACTCCATGGACACAGGATCCTGGCTATAGTCCATGTGGACACAGAGTCAGACAGGACTGAGTGAGTGAGCACTCATGCACGCAGAGGGCTGTCTTCTTAGAGAAATGAAGACTTTCATTCAGTTAATTCAAGAAATCCTGAGTCTTCTCTGCTGGTCCAGTGGTTAAGACTTCACCTTCCGATACAGCCTTCCGATGCAGGGGTTGTGGATTTGACCTCACATCAGGGATCTAGGATCCCACACACCTTGTGACCAAAAACCCAAAACAAAACAGAGGCAACATTGTGGCAAATGCAATAAAGACTTTAAAAATGGTCCACTTCAAAATCAGTAAGTAAATGAATAGAGTTGTAAAAAAGAAATGAATTTAAAAAAAAAGTCCTTATTGAGTGTTACCACTGTATAACAAGCAGGATGTGGGTCTCCTCTGGGTGAACCAAAGATAATAATAATTGCTACTGTTAGGGATCAGACACTAAACTGGATACCCTATATGTGTGAACTCCTTGTAACCTCCAGCCACTCTGTTGGGGTGTGGGGTGTGGGGAGTGTTATTTTGTTCCCATTTGACAGGTGAGAAGTCTGAGGGAGGTGAAGCCACGCGACGAGTTGCCCAGCTACTATCATGGACAGTTTGGAGAAGACCTGTCAGTGCAATCCAGTGCCCAAGCTCATGATCACCACCCTGTCATGGTGGTGGGAAGAAAGTAAGTTGATGACCTAAATTCTTTGGCTTTGCCATCAACCTTAAGATGAGTCTGCCAGGCCCAGTGAAAAGGAATCAGCTTGTCATCACCTCTCTCATCTGTAATCTTAAAAAAAAAACCTCAACAAATGGAAGATGGATTACTTGATGAAGAATTTTTCATTCCAGAGAGAAGGTTATCAGAGGTCTGACAAGCTTGAAAAACACAGCTCATTAGGGGACCATCTGAGGCCAGATTAAAGGAACCTCAGAAGCTCACCAGGAGACCAGGTTAAAGGAATGCAGGTTCTGCACACACCCTGATCCTTATCAGCAACCCCACCCTTGACCCATTGCTGTTAAACTCCTCACCAATCACTCTCAGTTGGAACATGCAGGTTTTGAGGGCATCAGACCACTATGTCCCCCTTTGCCTGGTAAAGCAATAAAGCTATGCTATTTCACCCAAAACTCTGTCTCCAGGATTCAATTTGGCACTGTTGCACAGAGGCTGAGTTTGGGGCATCAAGCTCTTTGTTGTAGTTGTTCAGTCACTAAGTCCTGTCTGACTCTTTGTAACCTCATGGACTTTAGCACACTGTGCCTCTCTCCACTGTCTCCTGGAGTTTGCTCAAAATCACATGCATTGAGTCGGTGATGCTATCTAACCAGCTCATCCTCTGCTGCCCTCTTCTCCATTTGCCTTCAGTCTTTCCCAGCATCAGGGTCTTTTCCAATGAGTCGGCTCTTCACATCTGGTGGCCAAAATATCGGAGCTTCAGCTTCCGCATCAGTCCTTCCAATGAATATTCAGGGTTGATTTCCTTTAGGATTGACTGATTTGATCTCCTTGCGGTCCAAGGAACTCTCCAGAGTCGTCTTTAGTGCTACAGTTCAAAAGCATCACTTCTTCAGCATTCAGCCTTCTTTGCCATATGGCAAAGCTCTCTATAGGCAGCCTGAGTGTCCTCACCAGTGGCAACTGCCCCCCACCAGAGACTTAGAGATGGTCTTATGCTGTAGTCTTCTTGTAACTGAAAACCAGAATTGACATGCCATGAGCTAGTGGTCGCAGGAACCACCTCAGTATGTGTGGAAGGGGACATGGTGAGAAATCCACGAGAAGGAGAACTGGGGGCTGTCTTGGAGGCCAGCTTCCACATGGTTGTGAAATAGGAACACTGGCATCTTTAGAAAATCAACTTGTGAAGCCAGTAATTGCTCCCCCAGCGAGAGAGCGTCAGATTCTGCAGATCTCGGGAGGTTTCAGCAGTTGAACCCTTTCAGGCCTGATACAGGCTCCATGGATGGGCTCCCCTCCTGCTCATTTAAAGGTGAGCTCTGAGTGGTGGGGTCTTTGTCTTGTCCCCCATTCAGCCTCACCTATGCTGTTATGAAAGCCAACATATTTCATTAGTGGTTTGGATACAACATCTGAACAGCAAACGGCGTGACTGGTTTCTCACCCCTCCCTCCACCAAAGGACTCTTTTTAAAAAATATTTATTTATTTGACTGCATCAGGTCTTGGTTGCGGCTTGTGGGATCTTCACTGCATCCTGCAGGATCTTTTGTTGTGGCACCGGGACTCTCTAGTTGTGCACACAGGTTCTGCAGTGCACGGGCTCAGTGGTCGCAGCAAACAGGCTCTCCAGTGTGTCATGTGGGCTCTCTAGCACATGAACTTCCGTAGCTGCGGTGCTTAGACTCAGTTATTCCATGGCAGGTGGGATCTTAATTCCCCAAACAGGGATCAAACCTGTGTCCCTGCATTTGCAAGGAGATTCTTAACCACTGGACCAGCAGGGAAGTCCCTGAAGGACTCCTGAGGAAGGAAGCTGTTAAAACTTGGGACTGTGTTGTGTTTCATGTACCAGCTGAGGTTGCTGCTGGGGGCTGCTGCTGGGAGCTGCTGCTTGTTTGGTTTCTTACTTAAGATCTTTAAACCAGGTATCTAGGGTGAAGGGGAAACTATGCGAAACCTAGGGTACTCTTGCCTGGGAAATCCCATGGATGGAGGAGCCTCGTAGGCAACAGTCCATGGGGTCACTAAGAGTCAGACACGACTGAGCGACTTCACTTTCATGCACTGGAGAAGGAAATGGCAACCCACTCCAGTGTTCTTGTCTGGAGAATTCCAGGGATGGGGGAGTCGGTGGGCTGCCGTCTATGGGGTCGCACAGAGTTGGACACGACTGAAGTGACTTAGCAGCAGCAGGGTCATCCAGACCTAGTTTGAATTCCAGAGTTGCTTTATCTCCCTAAATTTTATTATTGCATAAAAAATGGAAATAATGATACCTAACTCACAGGACTATTATGGGAATTAGATTAGATATCATGTGAAAATGCCTTACTTGGTTCCCCAAACTTAGTTACTACCTAGGAAGTGGTGGTTGACATGGAAACTATTGTACCATATAGAGAAATAACCCTAGTATTTTATTTCATGTTTTTTCAGCTTTGTTGAAATGCAATCTTTTTAATATAAGAAAATGGTCAGTTTTAGCTATAAAAATGTTCATATTAAAAAGTTTTCTGCAGCCTTAGCTGGAGTTTTATTACACTCCAGAGCTTAAAATATTCTGTGGACCCATTTTTTTTCAAGGAAAGTATTGGAAAAAGCATGATTGAGGTTGTAAAAATTCCAATTTGCAGAAAATTCCATTTTCAGAAATGCATCTCTTCCCTAAAGTGAGGAGCATGTGTTTCCCAGATGGGATGAAAAATTCCCTGTTCCTTTTTTGTCCCTTCATTTCCTCATAATCAGACACTAGTGTCTTTTGGAAAATAGTTGCCTGTTGACAGGCACAATTTCTCAGAATCAATTGCCTCAAAAGTTCTTTTTCTGAGAGTTGCATTGGCAAGGTGCTTTCTCATCAAAGATACATTTCTATTTTCAAGGCAGCAATTCTGCCTTTTTTTTGAATATACGTTATCATTCTGTGCAGAGGGCTCCCTCCCTGAATTCTGTACTTCAGGATATTGAAAATCCCCACAACTCCAAGGCAAGTATCCCCCATCAACAGCTCTGGAATAACTAATGAGGAGTGGGAGATGGAGCATCACAATGCAGAATTCATTTTCTTCGCTTACAGGGCTCATGATGAAGCTGAGAAAAAGGCCTCGAGTCACCCTCTGTGTTTGTGTGTGTGTGCCTTACATTTGCAGGTGGAGGGTAGGCCAGATGACCAGAAGGACTTGGCTTGGAGGGTCTGGAAATGGGATGGGAAACTGGTATTTGGTGTCATTTCTTATGAAACATTTCCCATATTTTCTTCTCATATTTTCAGGTGATAAAATCCACCCTCCACTGAGGTCATTTGCTCCCTAAAGAATCAGACAGCTGGCCTCCTAATAGACACTGGAAAATTTCCAAATGTAACATCTCCAATCTGACTTAAGTGGCTCTGCCTTAAATGCATCTCTCTTCAACCAGTGATGGTTAAGAGCATTTCCACGAGAAACAATCTACCTGAAGATTAGACTTCGTTGACTGTTGAGAACCAAGCATTCACACCTGTGGCTCAGGATTATACCTTCCCTTGCCTTCCTCTCCTTCTGACTGAATACCTGGTCCAGGACTGGTTTAGGGCTCTGTATGCACACAGGAGGTGCTTAGTAAATGCTTACCAAGTGACATGGTTCTTTACACTCACACATATATAGCTTGTTTAGCTTATTCTGTTCCTTTCCTTGAGTGATTGCAGCTTTAACTGTGTCCACTCACCTTTCCATTCCACTCCCCTTGTCACTTTTGAAATCTGTTCCATCTCATTCATTGATAGGCCTGAATGTACCTTGCATATAATCTGCTAGTTGTTGTTGTTCAGTCGCAAATTCATGTCTGACTCTTTGCAACCTCATGGATTGCCGCACACTAGGCTTCCCTGTCCTTCACTATCTCCTGGAGTCTGCTCAAACTCATGTCCATTGAGTTGGTGATGCCATCCAACCATCTCATCCTCTGTCACAAACTGTTAGGGAGAAGACTAATGTCAACAAAAAATTAATCAGAAAGCTCTGAGAACTCTTCCATCCCTTAGAGGCAAAGCACAGTTGTATAGGTTTTTGATTCAGAGGGCTGTACATGAAATAAAATAGGCAGTCTGCACAATACACATTTGTAAGTACAAAAGTGGTGAGTCATCATGACTGCTTTACAAGATCAAGAGGAAATATTTTTTAAGGACTCGTCTTCTTGATGATTAGGAGAATATTGCTTTTTATAACTGAGCAGGTTATTTCTGTCAAAGGGGAGGTTTGTTTTCCAATATTTAAATTTTTCTTGCCTTCAATTATAGTTCCTGAACTCAAGTTTTGTTGTTCACTACTCAAGAGCCCATGCTCAAGAATCAAGTGTTGGTTGGAAAGGAAAGTCTGCTTTACTCAGGAGACTGTCAACCTGACACTTTGTTTACCCTGGTTTCTCTGGGGAGGAGAAATCAGAAGTGAATGTGTTTCCTGGGACATCGTTGAAGTCAATTTCTGATCTCTTTAGCAGATTGCAAACTGCTAGTTATTAATTTCATGTTTACATTACTTGGTTAATTGACTAAAAGTTAGACATCAGTGAAAGGAAAATTGATTAAAAGTTAGAAATCAATGAAAGGAAAATTGACCAAAGTTAGGACTCAATGAAAGGAAAGACTATAATGAACCCTCTTTTATGTCTCCAGTGTTTTCCCAGACAGCTAGCACACAATTCTCCAAATCTTTGGACATCAGCTGTATACCTAGCTATTTGATTCAATTCTGACATTATCTACATGGAGATCTTAAGTCTCTCCTGAATGTCTCTTTTTCAAAACATTCATTTATTTATTTTTGCTGAACTAGTTCTTCATTGCTTTGGACGGGATTTCTCTAGTTGTGGTGCATGGCCTTTTCCTTGCAGAGGTTTCTCTTGTTGCAGAGCACGGATGGGCTCTTGGGCGCTCAAGCTTCAGTATCTATGGCACCTAGGCTTTATTGTTCAGCAGCATATGGAAGCTTCCCAGACGAGGGATCAAACCCATGTCCTCTGATCTGGCAGGTAGTTTCCTGTCCACTGGACTACCAGGGACGTCCTCACCTGAACTTCTGATTGATTGGCTATAAATCTGGGTTCCCATGACTCCCTCAGGTTTGACAGTTTGATGGAACAGCTCATGGAACTTGGAAAAACACTTCTGTTTACCAGTTTATTATAAAGGACTGTGGATCAGATCATGAACTCCTTATTGCTAAATTCAGACTTAAATTGAAGAAAGTAGAGATCACTAGACCATTCAGGTATGACCTAAATCAAATCCTTTATGATTATACAGTGGAAGTGGCAAATAGATTCAAAAGATTAGGTCTGATAGATGCCTGAAGAACTATGGATGGAGGTTCATGACATTGTACAGGAGGTGGTGATCAAGACCATCCCACCATCTCCAAGAAAAAGAAACACAAAAAGGCAAAATGGTTGTCTGACAAGGCCTTACAAATAGCTGAGAGAAGAGAAGTGAAAGGCAAAGGAGAAAAGGAAAGATATACCCATTTAAATGCAGTGTTCCAAGGTATAGCAAGGAGAGATAAGAAAGCCTTCCTCAGTGATCAGTGCAAAGAAATAGAGGAAAACAAGAAAATGGAAAAGACTAGAGATGTCTTCAAGAAAAGTAGTGATAGCAAGGGAACATTTCATGCAAAGATGGGCACAATAAAGGACAGAAATGGTATGGACCTAACAGAAGCAGAAGATATTAAGAAGAGGTGGCAAGAATACACAGAAGAACTGTACAAAAAAAGGTCTTCATGACCCAGATAACCATGATAGTGTGATCACTCACCTAGAGCCAGACATCCTGGAATGCAAAGTTGAGTGGGCCTTAGTAAGGATCACTATGAACAAAGCTAATGAAGGTGATGGAATTTCAGTTGAGCTTTTTCAAATCCTAAAAGATGAAGCTGTGAAAATGCTTCACTCAATATGCCAGCAAATTTGGAAAGCTCAGCAGTGGCCACAGAACTGGAAAATGTTAGTTTTCATTCCAGTCCCTAAGGCAATGCCAAAGAATGTCCAAACTACCCAACAATTGTACTCATCTCACATGCTTAGCAAAGTAATGCTCAAAATTCTCCAAGCCAGGCTTTAACAATATGTGAACCATGAGCTTCCAGATGTTCAAGCTGCATTTAGAAAAGACACAGGAACCAGAGATAAACTTGTCAACATCCGTTGGATCACTGAAAAGGCAAGGGAATTCCTGAAAAACATCTACTCCTGCTTTATTTATGCCAAAGCCTTTGACTGTATGGATCACAATAAACTGTGGAAAATTTTTAAAGAGATGNACAATGGGGCCAGTTTTAAGCTAAGAGTACACGCATATTCATGAAAGGGCTTGGGCGGTTGAGAGTCCAAGCTTGGTTGATAGAAGTCATGAGGGTCAGAAAAGGACCACATCGTCACCCCTCAGATTCCAGTTCATCTGGTAGTTGAGCACCTGGGGGTGGGGGGTGGGGGTTTAAATTCTGCAAAACAGCTCAAGAAAGTGCTCTAGGCTTGCCTTTACCATTGAAACGGAACTCAAGAGTCTTTAATTGTCATCTTTGCTTTCGATACTTCTCTTGTTTGATAGAAATTTGTTCTCTCATTCCCTCAAGATCATTTTTACTGAGATCTGTTCAAGGACAAGTGTCATGACCAGCCGTAGGTTACAGAATGGCTTAGGCCAAAAATGCCTTCTCTTCGGTCAAGAAAGCCATGTCTGGTTCTCTTTCTCCAGGGGCCCCCTACCTTATTTGTTCACAGTGAGGAGAAAGAGTTAAATTTTAAAGCAGTCTTTTGTTCTGTTTCTTAGGGCTAGTCATAACTCATGCTAAAGGAACCTACCTCCCATCTGATGAATTATAGTCTAGTTTCCTGGCCCGGACAAAGACCCTTTGGGTGATTGTTTCTCTGTTAATCTTTTCTAGAAAATTGGCTAACCGCCGCAAGGTGTAAGGTGGCCGGTCAACCGTTTCAGCCAGGTAACTTCCAGACCTATCTCTGTAAAGGTCAGGCTGAGCCCACCAATCAGTTTTGTTGAGATTGTCTCCACCCCACCTATACTTGCTTGTAGCTTTTGTGTATAAAAACTGCTCTATAACTGAAGTTGGGGTTCGCTCCTTTCGGGGGAGATCGAACCCCGGCGCGCCGGTTCAATAAATCCTCTTGCTGATTGCATCGAATTCGTGTCTTGGTGACCTGGGGAAGCGGCGTCTCCCGGAAATAGGCCGTTCGGGGCCTAACAACAGAACCTCGGGAAGGGACATTAGGCACCATCTAGCCTTGGAGTCTCATTTCTGAGATGAGACCAAGGATGAGAGAGCTTTGTGGCTTGCTCCAAATGACAGTGAGTTAGAGGCTGCACCGACCCCATAACACAGATTTGCTGGCTCAGAGGTCAGAGCTCGGTCTCCTGCCGGAAGCTGGCTGGAAGGTGACGGCCTAAGGTGCCCTCGAACTAGTTCCTGTCCAATCCCAAGAGCCAATCGTTAAATATTCGGGAATTTTGCAAGCTGATTAGTAAAACAGTCATTATTAAAAATCAAATGCTGCAAACTTATATTAAAAATGAAGACAATTACAAGTGTTCATAGCAGCACTATCCACAATAGGCAACATGCAGAAACAACCCAAATGTCCATCCACAGACAAATGGATAAATGAAATGTGGTAGATCCATGCGATGGAATATTATTCAGCCACGAAAAAGAATGCCGTATTGACATATGCTACAGTATGGATTTTGAAAACATTATCATCAGTGAAAGAGCCAGACACAGAAGACCACATATTATAAGATTCTCTTTATATGAAGTATCCTCTGTGAACAAATCCAAAGAGACAGAAAACAGATTAGTGTTTGCTAGGGTCTAGGGGTGGAGGTGGGGGCGTGGTGATGGGTATGGAATTTCAGATGGGGTCCTGAAAAAGTTCTTTAAATAATAGTGATGGTTATATAACAACATTGTGAATGCACTTACTGCTACTGAATTGAGTATATTAAAATGGCAAAAAGTCCATAAATACTCAAAGCTCATTATCTTCTAATTTTTAACTATTGCTGCTGCTAAGTCGCTTCAGTCGTGTCCGACTCTGTGCGACCCCATAGATGGCAGCCTACCAGGCTCCCCCTCCCATGGGATTTTCCAGGCAAGAGTACTGGAGTGGGGTGCCATTGCCTTCTCTGATTTTTAATTACATTTAATTATTAATATCTATGCTCAAGAGTTTATTTACATCTAAGATGTCTGCGTGGTAGAAAGTCTATTAAACAATGTTTTACCTACTGTATATTTATCCTCAGGTCCATATTCAAGATTGCCATGAGAAATAACAACCTCAGATATGCAGATGATGCCACTCTAATGGCAGAAAGTGAAGAGGAACTAAAGAGCCTCTTGGCAAGGGTGAAAGAGGAGAGTAAAAAAGCTGGCTTGAAACTCAACATTAAAAAAACTAAGATCATGACATCTGGTCCTATCACTTCCTGGCAAATAGAAAAGGAAAATGTGGAAACAGTGACAGATTTTCTCTTGGGCTCCAAAATCACTGTAGATGATGATTGCAGACATGAGATTAAAAGATGATTGTTCCTTGGAAGGAAAGCTGTGGCAAGCCTAGAGAGCATATTAAAAAAACAGAGATATCACTTTACCGACAAAGTTCTGTAGAGTCAAAGTTATGGTTTTTTTCCAGTCGTCATGTATAGGTGTGAGAGTTGGACCATAAGAAAGGCTGAGCACCAAAGAATTGATGCTTTTGAATTGTGGTGCTGGAGAAGACGCTTGAAAGTCCCTTGGGCAGCAAGAAGATCAAACCAGTCAATCCTAAAGGAAACCAATCCTGAATATTCATTGGAAGGACTAATGCTGAAACTGAAGCTCCAATACTTTGGCCACCTGATGCAAAGAGCTGATTCATTGGAAAAGACCCTGATTCTGGGAAAGATTGAAGGCAAAAGCAGAAGGGGGCAGCAGAGGACAAGAGGGTTAGACAGCATCACTGGCTCAAAAGACATGAATTTGAGCAAACTCTGGGAGATGGTGGACAGAGGAGCCTGGTATGCGGCAGTCCATAGGGTCTCAAAGAGTTGGACATGACTTAGCGGCCGAACAACAACAACAAGCTACATTCAGTATCATCACGCTGGTAGCAAGGGGTTATCATGATGGGAGTTTGCACCACAGAAGCTGGAAAACCTTTGCAAATCAGGGCTTACTTGGGTGGGCTTTTTAAAAATTTGCATAGACTTAAGAGAGTGATGGGAAAACACTAATAATGCAAAGTGCATTGTGTCTGTGGTTATGACATTGAGACCAGTCAAAAAAGTAAGGAAATATTCTACTGTTGGAAAACTGTCACCCAATTCAGCAAAACAGTTGCTCACATAATTAATGAAATATCGCATACTCCTTCATTGCTTTACTTTTGCCTTAGTTATTAAGGCAAATGAAGAGATCAGTTAGTATTCACATTAGAACTACACTCAGTAGCCAGTGACATGAGTAACAGTCAACAGCTGAATCAGACAGTGATTGAGAAGTTATCTGTAGTCTGATTTTGCCAAATCATGGTTGAATTGTGACCAGAGGTTTGCTACAAGCTCGAGAGTTCTACAAAAATCAGTGAAAACATTCTGTGAGAATGACTAGGGCTTATGGAATTCAAAAGAAAAGGTATTGCTTCATTTTAGAAATTTTAAAAATTAATTAATTTATTAATTTTTGGCTGCTTTGGATCTTCGTTGCTGCACGTGGACTAGTCTCTAGTTGTGGGCTTCTCGCTGCGGTTGCTTCTCTTGTTGTGGAGCCTCTAGGGTGCCCGGGCTTCAGTGGTTGTGGCTTGCAGGCTCCAGAGCACAGTGGGCTCAGTAGTTGTGGTGTGTGGGCTTATTGCTCCACAGTACGAAGGATCTTCCTGGACTAGGAATTGAACCCCTGTCCCCTGCATTGGCAGTTAGATCCTTAACCACTGGATGCTTAGGGAAGTCCTGGTGTTGCATAACCTATTATTAGTCATAAATTGTGTGCTATGTATCTTTTATGTCAGTGAAATTTTAAATTTGTTTATGTATATATATATTTGGAATATGCGTGTTTTTTTTTTTTTGTAGAGGCAGATGATTTAACATAGCACATCACTGGCTACAATGTGATTGATAGGGCCCAATTTAAATGGGTAAAGTGCTTTAAAGATTCCCCTAAACATGACAGTCCCACTAGGGCTATCATAAATTACCATCAAGACTCAGAAACAGAATGTTGACAGTATGGAGAATAAGGGGAACTGGTATTTTTTGGGAAAAGTAGGATAAATTAAGAGACTTCTTGCTCAGAATTAGTTCAGTTTATTCCCACCTGTCAACTGAAATAAGAACATTTTCCCCACTCAGAGAACCAGTCTGCAGTATATTCTTTCAAACTTGCCTCCAAGAATTCAACTGGGAAACCAAATTGTTTGATGCTTCAATGAATGATAAAAAGGACATTTATTTAGTGCATGTTGCATAAAGTTCAGAAAAAAGTGTTTTGGCACCCCCAAACCTACTGGTTACTTATGTGCTTGTCAAGATAAATATGAAGTCTTTTAGGTATGTAAGCTTATAGGATTCCCACCAAAGGACCAAAGTTCCCCCAAAGGACTTGATTCATCATGCCATCCCAGGAGGGGAGCATTCTCAGCGAAAAATAGATGTGTCAGACTTTTCAGCTCTTCCATATCTGAATGAAGAATGGATGGATCACAGTTTCCAGAGGTTTAGGAAACTGAGGGCTAGATGTTTGTGAAGCTTTTTAGAATAAATCAGGAGCTTCACAGATGCATCCCATCTAATCTTCGTGGCAAATTTAAAGGGAGTCATGTTGTTGACACAGTATGTGAGGCAAGGAAACTGGGGTCCAGAGAGAGGAACTGGGACCCGGAGAGAGAAAATGGTCTAACCTCTTACGACTTTAGGAAAATCAGATTTGAATTCATCCAGGAGACAAGCAAGGGCCAACAGATTAAAAAAAAAGGAGGGAAATAGCACTGTGGATTTTCTATTGATTTTCAGAGATGAAAAAGGTTGCTTTGGGGAGGAATGGTTAAAACTAGTATCTGGGTGGCTTAGAAAAGTAAGTAAGAAAACGTTGTCTGCATGCATTAGGCTTGTTGGGAAGAGGCTGAGCAGGGAAGTGATGGGATTCCAAGTGGCCTGATAAGTACCATCCTTGTTCACACCTGAGTTCCAGATCAACTGAGAAACAAGAGAATTGTCAGTGGACAGAGGTCTGGAACATTAATCTTTATTACTAAGACGTCGGAGAAGGTGGCTTAAATCTGAGAGCGAGTGGACAGCCCACAGCGGACGGGTAGATGAAGGTGTCAGGTGAATGCAGAGCTGGGCCAGCGTGGTGCCACCTCTGTGAACCCCCAGCTTGGAGGCATATGGCTCCCAGGAGAGAGAGATGAGAGGGGCTGGGTCAGCCAGGCTCAGTTTCTCTGAGCTGCTCTTCTTTCCCTGTGAGGGATGGGTGAACCGACTAAGCACAGCTCCATCCAGGTTGCAGGAGACATCGCCCACCATCCGGTGCTGGGAGCTGTGGCTGCCATGGCCTTGGATGGTCTGTGTGTTGCATGGTGCCTTTCTTAGCTTTGAATCTGCAGCTCACCTATCATGTGACAATGTGCATTCTAGCGTCCAGAACTGGAAGTTTCTTTCCCACCTGCACAGCCCAGCAGCTAAGGAATGATGGCCTATCTGACTTCACAGCACTTCCTCTCCATCNTCTGTGTAAAGATTTGTGTATTCTGGACAATTCATGTGTACGCAATCTTACAATACATGGTCTTTCTCACTGACTTCCTTCACTTAGCATTGCAAGTGCTTGGTCAGTTGCTCAGTTGTGTCTGACTCTTTGAGACCCATGGACTGTGGCCTATCAGGCTTCTCTGTCCATGGCATTTTCCAGGCAAGAATACTGGAGGGGGTTGCCATTTCCTCCTCAGTGGAACTTCCCAACCCAGGCACCCAATCTGTGTCTCTTGCGTCTCTGCATTGGCAGGTGGATGATTTACCACTGAGCCACCTAGGAAACTCTCACTTAGTGTAATGCAAGATTAATCCATGTTGTACCATGGGCCAGTAGTTCGTTATTTCTTTAATTACTAAATACTATTTCATTTTATGGACATACCACACTTTGTTTATCTATTCACCAGTGGGTGAAGATTCGGGTTGTTTTGGTTTGGGGCAATGATGAGTAATGCTGCTGGGAGCATTAGCTTAGATGTTCTGGGGTAGATTCACCTTGTTCCTTCTCTTGGTTCGGTAGAATCCTTGGAGTCCTGGTGATATAATCACCCCCTTGCATTTCTGTGAAAGAGTCTTGCCACTACCCCCACCCCTACTCAATCTCTATGCTGTCCTCACGGTCTTCTCTCTAAAAGGTACACCCAGTTATATCTCTTCCCAGTATAAAACTTTTCAAAGGCTCAGAACAAAGTCCAGACTCTTGGCCTCAAAATATACTGTGGCCTTCCTGCTGTAGCCAGCTCTCTCCTCTCAAACCCCTTTCTCATGTTGGGGATCAGGCCTGGCAGGGTGTCACTGTGTCCCCAGTGTTTGAGTCCATTTAGAATGAGTGTGTTGAGTCATTCCCATTGCTGGGTGAATGCATGGGAATAGAAGCTCAGTGATCAGAGCTTTAAGAATCCTTGTATAAAACCCCAAGACTGACAGTCAGACCCTGGGACAACTGCAAAAGAAGTCCAAAACTGGTAAACTAGGAATCAGGAGGCCTGGGTTACCTCCCAGCACTGATTTTAGAGGTTTAGCTGTTGCTGTCATTGTTCAGTCGCTAAGCTGTGTCTGACTCTTTTCAATCCCTTGGGCTGCAGCACGCCAATCTCCCTGTCCCTCAGTATCTTCTGGACTTTGCCCAAGTTCATGTCCACTGAGTTGGTGATGCTATCCAACTCTCTCATCCTCTGCTGCCTTCTTTTTCTTTCAGTCTTTAGTAGCCTTTCTCAGACATTCATGGCCAAACTCTAAGTTATTTCATAAGACCCCTGTGCTTTTATGCACACAGCTCTTTCTTGCTGGAACAATATTCCTTACCTGGAAGATAATCCCCAACTGTTTGGAGAACTTTTGTTCATCCTTCAAAACCTTAGTCAGCTATATGTATAGTAACTGAATCACTTGCTGTACACCTGAAGCATTGTAAGTCGACTATACTTCAATTAAAAAAAAAGACAGAAAAATCAAAACCTTAGCTGTCATTTATTCTGTGATACATTGTCGGATCCTTCCCGTCTAGGTAGACTTATCATTCCCTTCTTTCTCAATACCACTGTACTTTGTACACAGTTTTATTATTGTTTGCTTTACAAATCATCAATGTGTCCACTTCTGCCACTGGACAGTAATGTGTCCACTTCTGCCACTGGCTGGCACAGATGAAGTGGATTCACCTATTAATTGTTTGTTTCATGAACTGGGTGTGATGTCTTTGAGAAAATACATGCAAATATATGCAAACGACATGCAAATTCACACAAAAATAGCTCCTTTGTACTTCCACACTTACTAGAAAGAATTCTAGTGGCTTTATACTCTGTTTGGGTTATGTCACATTCTGTTCCTCATTTACACTCTCAGAAAGACACACCTGGCTGGAACGAGGGGGTGAGTGTGCAGGTGGGGATCTGCACATATTGGCAGGATGGTGGCCCTGTGGCAGAGGTGGCTAGTGAGGGTGGCTTAATACTGCTCTGCAATCAGATGTATGTGACTTTATGAAAATAAACAACAATTTCAGACTCTGAGGCTATAGCCAATCAGCCCACCTAATCAGCAGCCATCTAACCACCTCCCATCACTATTAGTAATTAACAGCTCCCATTTGGCCACAAGAGTTGCAAAAAAAAAAAACCAAAAACACAGGGAACTTGTTCCTGAAGTGGGAATGTCAAACATCCTTGGAGCTCCCCAGCTATGCAAGCTGAGTGTTCAGTGAGCTGTCCGAGGCTGGGTTTCTGTAAAATGGACAAAATGACGTCTGGCCTGCATCCCTGACAACTGCTTTGAGATCATGGGTGTAAAGGCCTTTGCAGCCCTGTAAATGGTTATTGAGAGGGCTTGGGGTCACTGTCATTATTACTGGGGTGGGGTGGTGGCAGTGAGCAGGGAGCAGCAGCCACGGGGCCACAGAACAGGCGTGTAGTACTTGTAGGGCTGAATGAACCATTCTGTGGTGTAATTATAGAGATCTCATACCACTTGAGCTTTGCAAAGCAATTCAGACTTCAAATATTCTTTGCCTGAGTATCGTTCCAAATGGCAGAATCATTCATTTATTTAGGCCTATGCTCATTTGTTCATCAGGCAAAGATATGGAGCATCTGACCTGTGCTGGGTTCCAAGATTTAAAGATGGAAAAGACACCCACTTTGTTCACAAGGACCTTTTCCTGTAGTTCTTGTTCCTACGGACTTTCCTTCTCACACCAGAACTCACTAGTATTCAGCAGGGGAGACAAATATGTCATCAGTAAATGCCACAGCACATGCAAGGGACAGTGATAGAAGCCTGGAGAGCAAGAGAGGTGAAGGAGGCTGCACCTGGGAAGGTCAAGGCCACCTAAAGAAGTGCACAGTGTCTTGAAGGGAGAGCAGGCACCTGCCAGGTGGACCGGCAGAGGGAAGGCCACATGCCTGAGCACAGAGCCTGAAGCCAAATGTGCTCCAAAACCTGATTTAGAAAATATGGTTAATGGTGTCAGATGTACATTTCCCCGATCATACCAACCCAAGCTTCCTTGGTCCCTCCAGATGCCGGTGACATTTATGGACTCACGAGGCTTGTTGGCAGTTATCACTCAGTGAGTCCTTGAGTTGTCTGCTCTCTGCTGCTGCTGTGTGTCCTGTCTCTTCGAAGAGATTGTGAGTCACCTGAGAGCGGAGTCTGTCTATCTTTAGTTCCTCAGAACCCAGGTCAATGCCTCTCTTGTGAATATTAAGCAGGCAACAGACGTTTGTTGCAGGAGGCGTCTAATGGATGACAGGTCAGGTGTTGCTACTTTGAACACCCGGTTGATGTGGTAACGTGCTAATTTGTACATTATCTCATTTCATCCTCATGGTGACCCTACGAGGTGGATACAATTAGTCTCCATTTTACAGATGAAGCCACTGGAGATTTGAGAGATAACTTGCAGAAAAGATGCAGTCTAGAAGTGATGGAAGTAGGATTAGAAAGCAGCCTGACTGGCCCACAGGCCGATGCTTTTAGCTCCAAGTTTATCCAATTTATTGCCCATTTCAGTGTGGTTAACAAAGCAGCATGCATTGGAGTTTTCAGACAGACAGGTAAGTCCTGAACTGTAACCAAATTGTGGTTATATCTTCCAATGGCTGCCTCCTAAGTTAGGGGCTCCTTGAGCATGGGGCCATCCTTGCTTCATCCTTATACCCCCATACCTAACTTAGCACCTATTCTCCCGGGATGGATCGTAAGGGGACCAGGGAATTGTTCAGAGCAATTCTTGAAGGCTCCCTGGAGGAGGCTAAGTTTCCTTGAGCCAAACTGTGAACATAGTAAGAGACAAGCAGGAAAGAGAATGTGTGTGAAGACTCGAAGGTAAATGCAATAAAGTACTGTGGGCTTTGATGGGGTGGAGTGTAGCTAAAAATGTGTTTGGGGAGCCCAAACTCCCATGCTACTTCAAGCATACAGCTGGCATTTTGTGTTTCACATATGAATCCCTCTCCCTCCATGAGACCAGAGCTGAGGTCACCTAGGAAGGGATGAAAGTCTTTGCTCCCTCTAGGAGGTGGGTGGGCATCTCCAGGTGAAACACGACTGGGAGCTATGGAGAAACTGGTGGTCTAGTGGAAAAACATCATTTGCAGATGGAAATTAAGCATTTTCCAAATGCCTATTATATTTTGGGGCTGATTCTAGGAACTGGGGCAATGTAGTGTGCATGGGGTTCTCCAGGCAAGAATACTAAAGCAGAAGCTCCAATACTTAGGCCACCTGATGGGAAGAGCTGACTCTGGAAAAGACCCTGGTGCTGAAAAAGACAGAGGTCAGGAGGAGAAGGAGGAGGCAGAGGATGAGATGGTTGGATGGCATCACCAACTCAATGGACACGAATTTGAGGAAACTCTGGAAGATAGTGGAGGACAGAGGAGCCTGGCATACTACAGTCCATGGAGTCACAAAGAGTTGGGCATAACTTAGCAGCTGAATAACAACAACAAAATGTCCTCTTAGAAGTTCTGTTTCAGTGGCAGGAGGTAAGGTGAATAAGCAAATTATCTAGCAGGCTAGGTAATATCAGGTGGTAAGGAATGCTCTGAAGAAAACAAAGCCAGGTGGTAGGACAGAAGTGAGGCAGGGGGAGAAGGAGCTCAGTGGAGGCCAGTCAGAGGAGGTGACATTTGGGTTGAGAAAATCTGAACGACCAAACGCCACCAACTATGCCAAAAGCTGGCGGTGGAGTGGGGCAGGAAGTGTTCCAGCCCAAGGGCACAGCACATTCAGAGGTCCTGGGGTTGGAACAAACATGATAAATTAGACGTACAAAAAGATTAGAGTAGCTGGAGGGTGGGGAGCCAAGGGGAGAGGGGTCCAAAATGGGTGAGAGAGGCATGTGGGGCCAGAGCATGCAGGGTCTGGTAGTTTTATTCCAAGTGCCAAGGTGTATTAGCTAGCTATTGCTGTGTAACAAATGCCCCAGAAATTTAGCAATTTAAAACAAAAAAAGCAGGGCTTCCTTGGTGACTCAGTTGTAAAGAATCTGTCTGCCAATGCAGGAGACATGGGTTCAATCCCTGATGTGGGAAGATCCCACATGCTGTGAAGAAACTAAGCCCATGCTGCTGCTGCTGCTGCTGCTGCGTCGTGTCCANCAAATGCCCCAGAAATTTAGCAATTTAAAACAAAAAAAGCAGGGCTTCCTTGGTGACTCAGTTGTAAAGAATCTGTCTGCCAATGCAGGAGACATGGGTTCAATCCCTGATGTGGGAAGATCCCACATGCTGTGAAGAAACTAAGCCCATGCTGCTGCTGCTGCTGCTGCTGCGTCGTGTCCAACTCTGTGTGACCCCATAGACGGCAGCCCACCGGGCTCCTCTGTCCCTGGGATTCTCCAGGCAAGAACCCTGGAGTGGGTTACCATTTCCTTCTCCAATGCATGAAAGTGAAAAGTGAAAGTGAAGTCGCTCAGTCATGTCCATCTCTTTGAGACCCCATGGATGCAGCCCACCAGGCTCCTCCGTCCATGGGATTCTCCAGGCAAGAGTACTGGAGTGGGGTGCCATTGCCTTCTGCAACTAAGCCCATGAGCCACAACTATTGAGCCTGTGCTCTAGAGCCTGGGAGTTGCAACTACTGAAGCCTTAGCACCCTAGAGCCCGTGCTCCCCAGCGAGAGAAGCCACTGCAATGAGAGGCCCAAGCACTGCAACTGGAGAGTAGCCCCCCTGCTCCACAACTAGAGAAAGAAGTCTGTCCACCAACAAAGACCCAGCACAGCCAAAGACAAATAAAATTTAAAAATAAAAATAAAACAGAAACCAAGGACTTCCCTGACAATCCAGTGGTTAAGACTCCACGATTCCAATGTAGAGGGTGTGGATTTGATCCCCGGCCCGAAACTAAGATCACACACATTGCGTGATGCGGCCAAAACAAAAAGATCCCCCAAACATTTTAATCTGACGGTTTCTGTGGGTCAGGAGTCTCACAGGCCTTCGCTGGGCCCTCTGCTTAGTCTTGCTGACAGGCTGCAGCGAAAACGTTTGCTGGGCTGATGTGGCTGTTGGTGGGACTCGGTTCCTCGTGGGCTGGTAGACCTCAGCCATCTTCAGCGCCTTGCTGTGCAGGACCCTCCAACAGGGCAGCTCGCTTCATCAGAGCACACGAGCCAAAGTGACGGCAGAGAGGATCTGATAGCAAGGTGGTAGTCACTGTCTCTCGTGATCGAGTCATGGAAATGGCATCCCTCACCTTGGCCAGACATGTTAGGAGCAAGTTATGGGGGCGGGGGAGAGTTAGGGAGTGTGGGACGGACGTGCGCATACTGCTCTATTGGTTAACAAGCAAGGACCTACCGGCCTGGGTGGGAGGGGAGCTTGGGGGAGAATGGACACACGTGTGTGTAGGGCTGAATTCCGTTGCTGTCCATCTGAGACTATCACAACATTGTTAATCGGCTATGCAAAAGTGAAAGTCGCTCAGTCCTGTCCGACTCTTTGCAACCCCATGCACTATACAGTTCATGGAATTCTCCAGGCCAGAATACTGGAGTGGGTAGCCTTTCCTTTCTCCAGGGGATCTTCCCAACCCAGGGATCGAACCCAGGCCTCCCGCATTACAGGCGGATTCTTTACCAGCTGAGCCACAGGGGAGCCCTCAATCAGCTATACCTCAACATAAAACAAAAGGTTAAAAAAAGAAGCAAGTTACAGGTCATGCCCTCATTCAGGGATCAGTGGGGATCACTGGGGGTTCCCTTAGAAGTCTGCCTACCACTCACAGGAAGCCATGGGGGTGTCTGGACAGGAAGGTGATGTGGTCCAGTGTATATTTTCAAAGGCTTATTTTGGCTTTCTGGAGAGTGAGTGGGGACTGGGCAAGGCTGGAAGTAGGAAAGCCAGCGGGGGCTTTTGTAAAAGACGATGCCTGTCTGGGTGAAGGAGGTCTCAGCGGAAGCAGAGACGTAGCACCAAGGGGCCCTGTCAGTGGACAGGAGGTGGGTGTGAGGGGAGAGGAAGCTGGGATGAGTCCTGAGCTTGCTGTGACCTGAGCCTGCTGCCTGTGGGGTGATGGTGCCCTTGACTCGTGGGATGTGTGCCCCGTGTTTTTCTCCTGCGGGAGACAGGGTGGCACCATCTCCATCCTCCTTAACCAAGGTCACACATTTGCTGGATGGCTGGCCAGCACTAGGAGCACCGGCCGTGAGCAGAGAACAGATGTCTCCTTGTGCCGGGCTGAGGGACTGACCCCATGTCCTTGGTCTCATTAGTCTTCCCACGCTCAGGCCAACCAAGCCAGGATGCTGGAAGCTGCTCACCTACAACTGGGCTCACAAAGTCAGCCAGAACTGGAGAGGGCTAAAGGAGTGTGTGTATGTGTGTGTGTGTGTCTGTCTGAGAGATGCTACATTTGGAATAAGGTTCAGGGCAGGGAGAGTTATTAAAACTGATTCTAGAGTGTTAGGACAAATATACACATATACCCGCAGCAAATATGAGTTTCCCAGGTGGGTCAGTGGTAAAGAACTCGCCTGCCAATGCAGGAGACTCAAGAGATGCAGGTTCGATCCCTGGGTCAGGAAGATCCCTTGCAGTAGGAAAGGGTAAACCACTCCAGTATTCTTGCCTGGAGAATCTCATGGACAGAGGAGTCTGGCAGGGTACAGTCCATGGGGTCGCCAAGAGTTGGACACAATTGCACATGCACACACACACACACACAGAGGCAAATATATTTCAGACAAACACTTTTATTCTTTAACTAAATATTTATGTGCTATTGGCAAAAAAATAAATAGATAATTAAGTGGCCATTTGTCATGTCAAACTCACTACTAAGCACTCCACAGGTATGCCATTTAATCCTCATAACAACCCAGTGAAGTAGGCACTAGTGTTATCCCATTTCATTGATGGGAAAACTGAGGCTTAGAGAAATAAAGCAACTTGCCAGAGGTGACCGAGCCAGGGAACAAGAGAGCAAACTTTGACTCGATTGTGACTCCAAATCCATGTTCTTAACCACAACCATCCCTTTCCGTGGGATTTCTCAGGCGAGAAGACTGAGGTGGGTTGCCAGTTCCTTCTCCTGGGGATCTTCCAGACCCAGGGATCGCAAAGAGTAGGACATGACTTAGCGACTAAATAACAACCGCCACGCCACAAGCACCATCGGCCTCCCACTGTGGCTGGTTAAGGATCCGCTTCCTAGTTCCAGGGGTAAAACAGGGGCAAGAGCTTTTCTTCCAAAAAGTGGGTCCGGGCTTGCCAGAGAGGAGCAAAACAAAAGCAAGTTTTACTGTTCTCTCACCACCCTAACCTAACCGAGGACACAGCTGGTGCCTTGAGAGGAAGGGTTACGTTTTCACCCATACAAGCGGTGAACGGTGCCCCCTGGTGGTGATAGCTAGGAAGGGCAGCGGGTGGGAACAAAGAAGAGCTTGGTGTTAAGACACTTAATGGGGGCACAGGTACACAGCAATGTCCTGGGGACAGAAAGCCAGTTATCTGGAGTCAGCCTGCCCCTAGGCAAAGGGCCAGGGAACATCTCCGTTCTTGGGATCCATGGGGTGCCAGGTCAGCCAGGCGTTCATCAGAGGTGATACATGCCAGTAACCCAAATGACATCACCAAACAGCAGCCACGCTCTTATCATTCAAACCTAGTGCCTGTACCCGAATTCAGACTCCAGCACATACCACACTGGGATCATCTTGTTTACAATTTAGGGCCTAGGATTTGGAAATGTAGAGGTCAGTCTGGCAACCAAGAGGGCTGATCACACAGTCAGTCAGGCAGTTCAGTTGCTCAGTCGTGTCCGACTCTTTGCGACCCCATGAATCGCAACACGCCAGGCCTCCCTCTCCATCACCAACTTCTGGAGTTCACTCAGACTCACGTCCATAGAGTCAGTGGTGCCATCCAGCCATCTCATCCCCTGTCGTCCCCTTCTCCTCCTGCCCCCAATCCCTTGCAGCATCAGAGTCTTTTCCAATGAGTCAACTCTTTGCATGAGGTGGCCAAAGTGCTGGAGTTTCAGCTTTAGCATCATTCCTTCCAAGAAATCCCAAGGCTGATCTCCTTCAGAATGGACTGGTTGGATCTCTTTGCAGTCCCAGGGACTCTCAAGAGTCTTCTCCAACACCACAGTTCAAAAGCATCAATTCTTCGGCGCTCAGCTTTCTTCACAGTCCAACTCTCACATCCATACATGACCACTGGAAAAACCATAGCCTTGACTAGACACACAACCAGATGGTTCTTGCTTAGGGACAAGATACCATGTGGGGGATTTCCTGGGGACCCCAGGAAATAGTTGCTCAATTGCTCAGTTGTGTCTGACTCTTTTATGACCTCATGAACTGTAGCCTGCCAGGCTCCTCTGTCCATGGAATTCTCCAGGCAAGAATACTGGAGTGGCTTGCCATTCCTTTCTCCATGGTATCTTCCCAACCCAGGGACTGAACCTAGGTCTCCTGCACTGCAGGCAGATTCTTTACTGCCTGAGCCACCAGGAAAGCCCACTTACATAGCTCCCAAGGCCCAACTTCAGGGGGAGTTAGACCAGGGGCCACTTATAGGAAGTGCTCTGTAGCTTGGGGAGCTCAGAAGAGGAGCCAGGCTTTCTTCTTGGTGACTTGGGTAACGTGTGACATCAGGTCTTGAAAACATGAGAGATACCTTGGGTATGTGTCCCCCTGTTCTGAACCTCTTGATCAGGAATCACAAAGTGTGTTGGCTCTGGGAATAAATATAGAAAAGGAGTTGACAAACTGAGTCTCTGAAGGTCTGTCCACGTCACTTGCAGCGCTTTTTCCTGTGGTTGTAAGAGGCCCCCTTCAAGGGGAGGGAGCTAGGAAGTTGGTTGCCTGTGTTCTATTTCCAGCAGCTATCACCGACTCACGGTGTGACCTTGCTGAGGTCACAGCTATGTTTTCCTTGCTGGGGGAACATCAGAGGTGGCAAACCTTGCATTTTCCCAAGGAATGAGAGTCCTGGAATATGAGGAGGGGCTCCCTACACCCCACGAACTCTAGTCATGTCTGTTCCTGCTGTTATTCATGAAAAATGGCTTTTGATTTAAATTCAAGGCACCTTGGGGGACACTCAAAGCAAGAAGCAAGGAGTTCCTGCCACAGCAAGACTTATGGCCATTTTTACATGCACTGTCTCTCCAAACACTTTCCAGCTCACATTCCAAACAAATATTTCCCCAAGTGGCCTTCACATCGGCTGTGGAAGGGGAGAGGGAAGGTATTTTCTCTCTAGTTTCAAGAGGAGGCAGTCAAGGCCAAGAGTGTCATTTCTCAATATTCTCCTTACCGAGGACCCTTTTATTATCTTACCACCGCACATCCCTGTTTTGCAGGCCCTTGCTAAAGGCTCTGCATTTATTAGGTAGAAATTCATCTGTTTCCATTAATCAAAGTCACCAGTTTCTGCTCAGTGCAAAAGAACTAGGGCTATCACTGACTTTATTGCCAAGAACTGTGGCATTTGCTCTGGGTGACCTCCTCATAGATAAAGGCTCAATTTTTACCAGAGTTTTTGAAATTCTGCAGAGTTGATCTTCAGGGATCCCAGGCTGGGTAGTATTTCCTCAGAGAGATTGAGCAGCCTGTGGAAAGTTCTATAGCCAGTAGTGGGGCCAGGACCAAGTCCAGGAGCTTGACATTCAGGCCAGGGCTCCAGCCAACCAGATCAATTGGCAGGGAAGATTGATACACACTCAGATACATAGGCATATGGGTGCATACATGCAAAATGGCAGCCCAGTTAAATGCAGGTGCCCTGTAGCAATGATGCTAGGGGCTCAAACCAGTAAGAAATAGGTTCCCCTCTATACTGGAGTGAGGAATCAGAGCAGAGCTTGAGGTTCGAGGAGTAGAGAGTGTAGCAGATGCTTCCAGAGTGCTCCTGGATAGTTGCAATGGGGGGACCTGTTTGTTCTGTCACTGGCCTTTGCTTTGACACTGCAATAATGCATCATTAATGCAGCCAGAGACCAGAGTCGGGGCTGAGCTCTTGGAGCTGGGGATGACAAAGACAAACTGGGGACCCCAAGAGAGTGGGGACAGACAGGAAACTCAGGAGGTCTGGCATGGAGGCTGGAGGTGTAAAGAGGACCCCAAGTGCCTCAAAGCTTCCCCCAGGGCTCTATACCCCCTTCTCCCAGGGCTTCTCCAAACACTCATTCTCTGTTGAGCCCTTGGCTCAGTCCCAGAGGCTCAGGGTTTTGATCCATCGGAAAGCATCGGGCCTCACATACCTTTGGAAAAAGGCCGAGGGCTTAGCTTTGCAGCTTCAGAATTCAAGCCTCCACCAATCTGCGTGGGGCCAGGGGCCAGGGCCTAGGGCAGGGTATTGGGGGCCTGCTGCCCAACAGCTGTTGCTGGGTTATTTTGGTCCAGTGGGAGCTTATCAATTACAGGACATTTGGACCAAAATAGCCAACAGCAGAACCATCTCTTGGTGGTTCTCTGAGGACTTCTCCCTAGAAAAGTTTCTAAAATGGGGCTGGAGAGGGAAGGGAGTTTGATTTGAAGGGTGGGTGAAGTGACGAGGGCTAAACTCACGTACTGTTTGCTGTCCTCTCTGACCATCTTCCTTGGGGACAAAAGCTGGGGTTTTGCTGAGGAGAGGGGAGAAATTACCAGGGAAGAGCTCATCCTTAAACTCTTTCTCTTGACTCTGCCTTCCTCCCCTCAAGCTGGGGTCATACATATTACTGTCTCCCATTTGACAGACGGGGTGCACGGGGTCCAAAGAGGAGGAAGCACAGGTACTGGGGCCACACTACTGGAAACCCGGGCCTCTGAGCCCAGGCCAGGCGGCCTCTCGGTTAGGCCTTGGTTAGACCAGCAGAGGATCCGTGCCCGGTGGCTGCCAGGTCCCCTACACACTCGGGCCAGCGTGGAAACTGCTGACTGGCCCTGGCTTTCCTTCGGGCCACAGCGGGGGCCCTGGCAGCGCCCGCCTCGGTTGACCCTGCCAGCCTCCGTGAGAGGGGTTAAGTGCCTGCGGAGGAAACGAGGTAGGAAGGTCAGCCACCCTGAGGTTCCCTGGAGCCCGCTGGAGCCCCGCCCAATGCCCGCTCGGCAGACTCGGGCACGGCCCCCCAGGAGCCTGCCAGAATTGCACCGAGCGCAGAGCCAGAGGGACCCAGGTCGCGCTCCCGTTTGCAGCAGGGGTGGCGCGCGGGGAGTGCGCTTTGGCACCTGGCGGGCGCGGGACGAGGGGGCGGGGGACGCTCCCGACACGCCCTCAGAAATCCACTGGGGTTGGGGGCGCGTGGGAATTGAACTTGGTCGTCGAGTGTCCCGCGCCAAGTCTGCGCGACAGGTCCTATCGCCCGGTGACGGAAAGAAGCTGCCCGGGCGGGGCCGCGTTTGGCGACGGCCACTCCGCTGCCCTTGCCGCTCCCGCCTCTCCTGCCTCTCCTCCGGGATTTTCCAGCGGGTTAATTTCCTGTTCGGGTAAATCTTTCGCGAGTCCGTCGCCCCTCCCTCCCTGGTCTCCAGTTCCCCCACCTCCACCTCGGCCACTCGGGCTCCCCGGGTAGGTCCGCGCTGCGCTCCATCGCCGCCGCGCTCCCGGGCGCTCGCCCTCCTCGCGCCCAGCCTCCGGGGTCCTGCGAGCCGCCCCGCGCCAGGGCTCAGCCCCAGAATCGCGTCCGCGTCGCCGCCGTTCGCGCGGGACCAGGCCATGGGCCCCCGCGCCGCCCCCCGCGCACCCACCGGCGCCGCCGCCGCGGCGCTGGGGCTCTTTAGCTTCCTGCTGCTGCTCCGGCCCGGACACGCGTGCCCCGCGGGCTGCGTCTGCACCGACCCGCACACCGTGGACTGCCGCGACCGCGGACTGCCCAGCGTGCCTGATCCCTTCCCCCTGGACGTGCGCAAACTGCTGGTGGCTGGGAACCGCATCCAGCACATCCCCGAAGACTTCTTCATCTTCTACGGCGACCTGGTCTACCTGGACTTCAGGAACAACTCGCTGCGCTCGCTGGAGGAGGGTACGTTCAGCGGCTCGGCCAAGCTCGCCTTTCTCGACCTCAGCTACAACAACCTGACCCAGCTGGGCGCCGGCGCCTTCCGCTCGGCCGGGAGGCTGGTCAAGCTAAGCCTGGCCAACAACAACCTGGCTGGTGTGCACGAGGCCGCCTTCGAGACCCTGGAGTCGCTGCAGGTGCTGGAGCTCAACGACAACAATCTGCGCAGCCTCAACGTGGCCGCCCTGACCGCGCTCCCCGCGCTGCGCACCCTGCGCCTCGACGGGAACCCCTGGCTCTGCGACTGCGACTTCGCCCACCTCTTCTCCTGGATCCAGGAGAACGTGTCCAAGCTGCCCAAAGGTGAGTCTGCG
>SJYA01002443.1:5450454-5544898 GCA_006410615.1 Neotragus moschatus
GCGAGGGGGGGACGGAGGGACAGCTTGGGGAGAGGCTGCGACTGCCGGATAGCCTCGGCGCAGCCCTCTGGGGCAGAGACTGGAATTAGAGACCTGGGCTCTCATGGCCACTGCTCTGAATGAGAGCTGCTCCAGCTGTAATCCTCGCAAGTTCCCAGCCTGAACTTTTCCTGGGACTCTCCTAGAGAAGGAGAGTGGGGAGGGACACATTTGGAATTCTCTGGAATTTCTGGGCCTTGTTGCTATGCTTTTCCCTTTGTTCCAACAATGTTTGGAACCTGAGCTTCACAGATCGTCTCATGGGGCTTCGCCTCCCAGCACTGGTGGATGTAGGGCTTCCTAGGTAATCCGAGTTTGATCTCTGGGTGGGAAAGATCCCCTGGAGAAGAAAATGGCAACCCACTCCAGTATTCTTTTCTGGGAAATCCCATGAACCGAGGAGTCCGTGGAGTTGCAAAAGAGTTGGACAGGACCAAACAACAACAATATCAATGATGAATGTGCCTTATTTCTGGGCCCCTCCCAAGTGGAAGACTCCCTACTGTGTGAGCAGCGACTCAGCACTGTTCTCAGTACCCTGAACTTGANTTTTCTGGGAAATCCCATGAACCGAGGAGTCCGTGGAGTTGCAAAAGAGTTGGACAGGACCAAACAACAACAATATCAATGATGAATGTGCCTTATTTCTGGGCCCCTCCCAAGTGGAAGACTCCCTACTGTGTGAGCAGCGACTCAGCACTGTTCTCAGTACCCTGAACTTGAAGAGAGAGTGCACCAGTTCTAAGAGCTCTCTAATAGCTTCTGGAGCCTGAGCTGGTTTTGATTTCTCAGCTGCCAATTTGCTCTTCTGTCTAAAAGGGGTAAAGAATATTCCTGGTCAGGAATAAGAGCAGCCTGCAAAGAGCCAGTGGTGCAGTAAAGGTTTGCAGTAGCTTTTCAGCCCAGATGTGAAATTGCGGAACAAAAGTCTCCTGGGCTGGGACACCTTTTGCTTGCCTGGTGCACTTTTTCTGTTGGTGACAGAGACATACGTGCCCAGCTGGCAGACAGGAACATAAGGGCACAGTAGATAAGGGGCCCTGTGAAGGCCAGGAGGAAAGAGGCAAAGGCAGAAGTGAGAAGAAGAGACCCCAGAATCCATAAGGATGGGCCCTGAGCAGGTGGACTGTCCTTACCTTCAGTGGATTCCAGGCTTCCACTGGTGAGCATGTGAGTGTAGTCCCAGCAGCAGCCCTCAGAGCCAGACTCCGCCTCCCACCTTGCCCCTGGGGGCTTGGCAGAATAGGAAGCAGAGCTAAGAACCACAGTAAAAAAGGTGACATTGATGTGCGTTTATCTTTGAGAAATATGTATATGTGTGTGTGTGTGTTTCCATTTATTGAGAATTCAAGGATGCTGCTCATCTATGTCTTGAATTCCTGTGCTCACTTATTCATTCCGTACTGTCACTAAACACACATCCCAGGCGATCATTTCTCTCCTGAGCTGACACTTTCAGCCCAGGCTGGCTCTCCCACACCAGCAAGTTCTAAAAAGGCCTGATGTGCAGGGTGCAGAGTCCCCCAGCTTTACACTTTGCTTTCATTTGCTGTCTGGCTCCCCAGACCCTCGCCACCGGAAGACTGTCCCGGAGACAGGAACTTCCAGGTGCAGTCCTCATTGTGGAATGGGGGTTCACTCTGGTTTTAATAGCTTCTGCCTTTGCTTCTTGGTGGTGTTGGCATCGTGAACCCCCGTTGTCAGTTGAGGGAGTATAATTGGTTCTTACTGTTATTCACACGAGGACTTGGTGTTATGGGTCAGGAGCTGTGAATTTCGGTCTCAGTTCTGCCATGGATGGCTGTGACCTTGACCAGGACATGTGTCCTGTCTGGGTCTCAGTTTTTTTTTTTGTTTCTAAAGTACTTTAATTGACCTCTGAGGTCTCTATAGAGCCCTGGATTTGGAAGTTATAGATTGGAGATCTGGCTTAAAAGCTGAGTGACTCTGGGCAGGTCACTTAAGTTCTTTGAGCCTCCCTCCTCTTTCTTCTGTGTGAAACTGACACACAGGAATGCTGACCAGTATTTCTGACTGTGATTGTCAGTATCAGAGTGATTTAATGTGGGCAAATGAATGAGCAGTAAAAATAGAAAGGGCTTTCCAGGTGGCTCAAAGGTAGAGAATCTGCTTGCCAATGCAGGCTGCATGGGAGAAGTGGGTTCGGTCCCTGGGTGGGGAAGATCCCCTGCAGTAGGAAGTGGCAACCCCTTCTAGTATTCTTGCCTGGAAAATTCCATGGACAGAGGAGCCTGGAGGGCTGAAGTCCATGGGGTTGTACAGAGTCAGACACGACGAGGCAGCTGAGCAGCCATAGCACGCAAGGGTAGCCAATGTTATTGTTCCTCTTGTCCATACTATAGGAAAGCAAAGAGCCACCAGATGGAGGCGTGGGGGTTAAGGATGGACAGGTCCGGAGCAAGGAAGAGTGTCCAGGCCCCGGGGGAGGGTTGGTCTCATTCGGGGAGGGAAGATGGAGGCAGCAGGAGGACAGCTTGGGGTTCCCAGTGTCTCATGGGATGAAGTACCGAGAACATCTGTGACCTCACTGCCCGTGGCCTGTGGCCAGAGCAGGGTCTTAAGCTCTGTGAACCAGAGCAGGGCGGGGGGGAGGGGGGCGGGGTGAGTGTGGAGCACTAGCCTAGGCCTGGAGGTGAGAGAGCTGGGTTCTGATGTGGACTCCGATTGTGACCCTCGGCAAGTCCCAGACCTCTCTGTGCCTCCGTTTCCCTGCCCTAACTTCAGACTGAAGAACAGAATCTGACAACAGGTTTGCGGCGAGGGTTGTGTGAGGTCCTCTCTGTCAAGGGCACAGTGATTTTAGCAAGGAGTAGGTGATGGTCAGGCGTGAATCACTCCTTTCCCTTCTGTTCATGCATTCGGGCCTCTTGTATTTCACGGCGGCGTCTGGTGAGGGGCTGAGAGCGCATGCTCCAGCTCAGACCTGCTTGGCTCGGACGCTGTCTCTCCCTCTCACTAGCTGTGTGCGCTCCTGCCTTCCCGTTTCCTCTCCTGTAAATGCGAGTCGTGCTAGTTCCCGCCTCACAGCGCTGTGAGGAGGATTAGAAGGGAAGTCTCTGTAACAGGGTCCCCAGCCTCGAGGATCTAATGCCTGAGGATCTGAAGTGGAACTGGTGTCATAATAATAGAAATAAAGCGCACAATAAATGTAAATGCACTTGAATCATCCCCAAACCACCCCATCCCCTGCCCTCTGGTCTGTGGATAAATTGTCTTCCGTGAAACCGGTCCCTGGTGTCAAAAAGATTGGGAACCACTGATCTACAAGGTACTTAGAACAGTGCCTGGTACACGGAGACTACCACTAAGCATTGATGCTGTTATTACCCTGAGGCCTGGAGAGCTGATGGGAGGGACTTGCCCAAGGTCATACAGAGAGTTAAATACAGATGAAGGGGGTGCATCAGGACCTCTTGGCTCCTGGCCTTCTGGAAGCTGGAGGCCATCCACTTCCTGCCAAGGAAACTAGGAACCTTGGGGCATAGGCCCTAGGGCTTTCTAGGCAGGGCCTAAGTAGGAGAATTCAGAGGAAAGAGCAGAGACCTGCTCCCCTCCCAACAAAGCCTTGCCATCGTCTCCTCTGCCCTTTCCTCCTCCAGAAAAGCAAACCAGGCTGAACCAGTGACCTTGACAAGCTCTGACAGAGCAAAAACATGATGCCTGCCAGGTGAGCCTCTGCGTGGATGGGAGCGCTTGGTCACTGGTGGAACACCATGGGGTTGGCTGGTCCCCTCTGTGCAGACTACTGCAGGGCTCTGCTTTTGGGGGCAGAGGGGTCTGGGGGAGCCGGCCTGCTGGGGCTGGATCTGAAGGAAGACTTACCGGCCAACTTGGCAACCACAAGCAAGCAAACAAAACCCAAGCAAGAAAACAAACAAAANCTGTGGCTCAGCGACACTGAGTGACTTGCCCAAAGTCACACAGCAAACTAGTGAAAAGCCAAGACAGTGCCAAAGCCCCTGTTTCCTGGGCTGTGTGATTCCCTCACCTTGTAGGGCAGCACTAGAGAGGGTTTTGGATTTCGATCCGCTGTGATTGGAGCCTGGAGCCTTTATTTACTAGCTGTGTGAGCCTGGGCAGGCTGCTTACCCTTTCTGTGCTTCAGCTTTCTCCTGTGTGAACTATGTGCTTAGTCACTCAGTCGTGTCCCACTCTTTGCGACCCCATGGACTGTAGTCCGCCAGGCTCCACTGTCCATGGGGATTCTCCAGGCAAGAATACTGGAGTGGGTTGCCATGCCATCCTCCAGGGGACCTTCCCAACCCAGAGATCGAACCCAGGACTCATGCACTGCAGGCGGATTCTTTACTGTCTGAGTCACCAGGGAATCTCAAGAACTCTGAAGTGGGTAGCCTATCCCTTTTCCAAGGGATCTTCCCAACCCAGGAATCGAACTGGAGTCTTCTGCATTGCAGGTGGCTTCTTTACCAGCTGAGCTAGTATTCACAAGTCTGACATATGGGTCAAATAACCCCTGTGACAAGCTTAGCACAGTGCCTGGCAAACAGAAAGCTGTTCATAAATGCCGCTGTTACTATTATCCGCTGTGAATGAAGGCCTGTGTTACCGCCATAAGAATGAGCAGTTCGAGAGGCTCACCCTCAGCCACAGACATGGCTGTCACTGGAGGTGCTGGATCCTGGGGTTCCCTGTGGCCCCTGCTGTCAGAGGAAAGTGAAAGTGAAAGTGAAGTTCCTCAATTGTGTCCAACTCTTTGCAACCCCATGGACTGTAGCCACCAGGCTCCTCCATCCATGGAATTTTCCAAGCAAGAGTAATGGAGTGGGTTGCCATTTCCTTCTTCAAGGGATCTTCCTGACACAGGGATCGAACCTGGGTCTCCCACATTGCAGGCAGATGCTTTGCCGTCTGAGCCGCCCGGAAAGCCTTCCTCTGCTGTCAGAGGAAACATAAATCTAACAACAACCACAAAAACAGTCTGGTTCACAACTTCCTAGAAAAATCAGAGCTGCTGTGTTGGTAAATTGTTTCAGAGTGGTTTGGGCATAGAAAGAATGTTCCCTGAAAGGGAAGTGCCAGCACTCAAGGGGAGATGTCCCAAGCCTGTCTCTTATACACATCTCTCAGCGACACTGAGTGACTTGCCCAAAGTCACACAGCAAACTAGTGAAAAGCCAAGACAGTGCCAAAGCCCCTGTTTCCTGGGCTGTGTGATTCCCTCACCTTGTAGGGCAGCACTAGAGAGGGTTTTGGATTTCGATCCGCTGTGATTGGAGCCTGGAGCCTTTATTTACTAGCTGTGTGAGCCTGGGCAGGCTGCTTACCCTTTCTGTGCTTCAGCTTTCTCCTGTGTGAACTATGTGCTTAGTCACTCAGTCGTGTCCCACTCTTTGCGACCCCATGGACTNTGGGCTTTGGTGACGGTCAGGCCTGCCCTTAAGTCCAGACCCTCACAGATGAGTTGTATGACTTCAGGCAAATCATACAGCTTCTTGGAGCCCCGGTCATTGCATCTAGAACCTAACCCATATTTGTACCCATGTTCGTAGCAGCATTGTTCAAATGACTGAAAGGTGGGAATGACACAGGTGTCCACTGATGGATGAATGGACAAACAGGATGTGGTCCATCCATACAACGGACCACAAAGAAGGAAATTCATGGGACTTCCCTGGTGGTCCAGTGGTTAAGACTTCACGGTCCAATGCAGGGGGGGTAGGTTCAATCCCTGGTCAGGGAGCTAAGATCCTGCATGCCTTACTGGCCTAAAAGCCAGAACAATCACAACAGAAGCAATATTGTAACAAACTCAACGAAAAATGGTCCACATTAAAAATTAGTCTTTAAAAAAGCAGAAGGAAATTTTGCCACATGTTACAACATGGATGAACCTTGAGGCCGTGATGCTTGTTGGAAGGGACCAGTCATAAAAGGACAAAGACTGTATCATCCAACTACTTGAGGCACTTAGAATAGTCGATTGCATAGACACAGAATGGTGGTTGCCAAGGGCTGAGAGGAGGGCGGGATGGAGGGCTCGTGCTTAATAGGAAGAGGGATTTAGTTTTGCAAGATGAACAGCGCCCTGGAGGTGAATGGTGGGGAGGGTTGTACACATTGTGCATGTACTTTATGCCACTGAACTGTACACTTAAACATGGTTAAGATGGTACATTTCAGATTATGTATATTTTACCACAAAATTTAAATTTAAAAATGGGACAGGAAAAAAATAGCCCAAAGCAGGGCATCGCAGCCTTGATCCTACTGGCATAGCATCCGTGCGTGCTCAGTCGTGTCCAGCTCTTTGGGACCCTGTGGACCGTAGCCAGCCAGGCTCCTCTGTCCTTGAGATTTCCCAGGCAAAGATACTGAGGTGTGTTGCCATTTCCTCCTCCAGGGGATCTTTCTGATCCAGGGACTGAGCCTGTGTCTTCTGTGTCTCCTGCATTGCAGGTGGATTCTTTACCATCAGGATTCTTGAGCCATCAGGAAAGCCCCTCCTGTTGACATTATGGGAAAGAACCCACCTGTCAGTGCAGAAGACGTAACAGATGTAGTTCAGTCCCTGGGTCCAGAAGGTCCCCTGGAGGAAGGCATGGCAACCCATTCCATTATTTTTGCCTGGAGAATCTCATGGATAGAGGAGCCTGGCCAGCTGCAGTCCTTGGGGTGGCAAAGAATTGTACACGACTGAAGCGACTTAGCTCACATGCACGCGATGCTGGCATTACGGAGGTCGTCGTGGGCACTGAGTGTTTAGCAGCAGCCCTACTGTCTACCCACTAGTTGTCAATAGTACCGCACCCAGTTTTGAGGACCAGAGACATCTCCAGCCATTGTCAGATGCCTGCTGAGGGGCAAAATCACCCCCAGATGAGAACCACTTTTCTAAAGGGCTGTTGAGAAGAGGATTAAAGGACATGGTGGTGCAGTACTTATCATGCTTCCTGGTAAATGGTACGAGTTTCAATAAATATTACTTCCCCATAGAAGTAATCTGAAGTACCCACTTACTGCACACACTTCTCATCACCCTCAGAACACTCAACGCATCACTTCTTCCAACTGGCCAGTGAGCCCAACAGCAGATACTAACTGGGGACACGGGGTGCTCAGAGGGGCGGATCCAGGAAGGAAGCTGCAGCTGGTGTCTCTGAGGAGCATGGAGCATCGTCACCATGGGTGGTGGGAGGTACCAGCCTCTTGGGGCAGTCTTAGATTTCCTCATGCTGGCCTTGCCAGAAAGATCTACCTAGTTCATCAGTTATCATAAGTAGACACAGGTTGGTGACCTCACAACTCAGCCCAAGGTCCAACTTGTAGCAAATGTCTGTTATTGATAGTGGAGGCGGCAGCAGCAAGTGGTGGGGGTAGAAGCAGTGGAGGTGGGCCTCAGGGTGGGGATGGTGGTCATAGGGGAGGTGGACATGGGAGAGGTGGATGTGAGGGTAGAGATGATGGACACGGGCGAGATGGCCATCAGGGTGGAGATGGTGGGTGTAGCAATGGTGGTGATGGGTCAAGATGACGGCAGTGGTGGTGGTAGCGGAAATGCTTGNAAGCAGTGGAGGTGGGCCTCAGGGTGGGGATGGTGGTCATAGGGGAGGTGGACATGGGAGAGGTGGATGTGAGGGTAGAGATGATGGACACGGGCGAGATGGCCATCAGGGTGGAGATGGTGGGTGTAGCAATGGTGGTGATGGGTCAAGATGACGGCAGTGGTGGTGGTAGCGGAAATGCTTGCGTGCTTCCCAGAGGATAAAACTGCAAGCCGTCAGTGATCATCTCTGTCATTTCTTATCAGGGGGATGACAGGCCAGGAAAACTGCACTGGGAGGCAGTCAGTTTTCCATGCTTATGTGTGTGACTGAGGTCAGTGTCCGGAGGTTCAGGTGGGAGTCAGGCTGGAGCGGAGGGCAGCAGACACCAGTCACAGCCCTGGTGCAGGGTCCACCCTTACTGTAGGATAAGGACCAAGCAGGAGCCCTTGACCTGATGCTGCCAATGCATCTTCCTCAGGGAGAAATCAGCCGATTACTCAATCAGATTGGAGAAGGCAATGGCACCCCACTCCAGTACTCTTGCCTGGAAAATCCCATGGACGGAGGAGCTTGGTGGGCTGCAGTCCATGGGGTCGCTAAGAGTCGGGCACGACTGAGTGACTTCACTTTCGCTTTTCACTTTCATGCATTGGAGAAGGAAATGGCAACCCACTCCAGTATTCTTGCCTGGAGAGTCCCAGGGACAGAGGAGCCTAGTGGGCTGCCGTCAATGGGGTCACACAGAGTCAGACACAACTGAAGCGACTTAGCAGCAGCAGCAGCACTTAATCAGATGGAGTGTCTCCTGGCTGAGATGGTGAAGACAACTGGGAACTTCCTCCATGTGGTGATATTTAATGAAAGTGGTGATGGGGAGCAAAGTCAGCGCTATAAAAAACAAGAGCTGGTGTTCCCCAGTGCCCACTCCCCAGAAGAAGGAGCAGACCTTGCCTGCCATCTGCGATGCCCCCTCCTGTAGTCTTCCTTTGTAGCACAAAGTAGCTGCAGCAGGGGCCACGTACATGCAACTCCAGGTGCTTGTAGTGAACTAAGAACCTGAAGCCCCAAAAGAGCACTAAATGAGGAGTCAGAACACCTGGGTTCCATCCAGACTCTGTGACCTCAGGCAAGTTGCCTAACTTCTCTGGGTCTCTCAGCTGTAAAATAAAGGGGAGAGCTTGAGGAGGGATACTAGATGTCAAAGGTGCCTTTGGGTTTCACCTTCTATGATGCTGTGAAATCAGGAGGCCAAAAGTCTGGCCATGCGTGTGNCTCTTACTTGGGGGTGGTCAGTCTTTTGTTCTATTAAGGCCTTCAACTTATATGGCGAGGCCCACTCACTTTGTGGTGGGCAATCTGCTTTCCTCAAAGTCCACTGATTGAAATGTTAATTTCATCTAAAAACACTGTCATAGAAACATCCAGAATAATGTTTGACCTCACATCTGGGAACCAGGGCCCAGCCAACTTGACACGTAAAATAAACCATCATAGTTAGGTACCATTGTCATTTCTCCTTTGTGGATTCATTGCTTCCATGTAGTCATTGAGAGATCGGATTTGGTCCTGTGAATAAATTACCCAGCTGGACATAGTTGATCAGTGATGGAGTAGGATTTGGCAAAGGATGCTGTGACCACTGCATACTCTCTACCCAACTGCATTCCTCTCTCAGGTCAGCAGGAGCTGGCCTGGTAGGGACAGCAGAGTGGCACATTTCTAGAGGCTGTGTGCTGTACTTCAGGAAAAACAGCCTGCATTTGCTGGGTGCACCCAGGATGAGTTTATTTTGAGCCTCAAATTCAACATCACAGACCCATTTGTGAGAGTCAAAACAATCAAAATATCTTGTCTTACCACCTAGCCCTCCTTGAGATTTAATGACCAGAGGATTCCAGCAACATCACAAATGATTTCATCTTATTGTAAAGATAGTGGATACCTCAAGTACAGGACTTCCCTGCTGACTCAGCAGTAAAGAATCCACCTGCCAATGCAGGAGAGGCAGTTTCAATCCCTGTGTTGGGAAGACTCCCTGGAGAAGGAAACGACAACCACTCCAGTATTTTTGCCTGGTAAATCCCATGGACAGAGGAGCCAGGGTAAAGAATCTGAAGGACCAAGGGCATACATACATCCACCCAGAACCAGAGGCCTCTTCTAGAACATTCTCAAGACATCAAAATTCCCTGGACAAATGATTCCAAGCTTAGGGGCAGGGGTTGGGGGAAGAGGGGTGGTGGACCCTTCCAAGCATTCCTCCTGCAGGGTGGACTGAAAGCCAGGCAGTGGATGTTGGCAGGGCATGTGAACAGAGGCTGGATGTTCATGCTGGGGCATCCAGTATAGGTATACAAGACCCTGGGAGATCAAGATGGAGCAGGGGCTGGGAAGCGAAAGGGAGAGGTCTTAGATGTTCCCATATTCTGATGGAGTAGGATTTGGCAACAGGTGCTGTGACCAAATTTCCAAGAATTCCAGAATCATCATTCAAACATTTTCCAAGTCATTAAGAGGGTATTTTTGTCAAGATAGCTGGGTGGAATGTTGCCTTAGCAGTTTATCTTTCTTTATGACTTATGAATGTGTAAGCATATTTGTATTCTTGTCCAGGTTTCATAGGTGTTACAGGTAAGCATGGGTACCACAGCAGAGACAGAAGGGGAGACACACACCCTGGCCGTGGCCCTAGGACTGGACACCACTTCTTCCCAAGGGCTTCCCAGATGGCATTAGTGGTAAATAATCTGCCTGCCAATGCAGGAGACGTAAGATGTGAGTTCTATCCTTGAGTCGGGAAGATCCCCTGAAGTAGGAAATGGCAACCCACTCCAGTATTCTTGCCTAGAAAATTCTATGGACAGTGGAGCGTGGCAAGCTAGAGTCCATGGGGTCACAAAGAGCTGGACACAACTGAGCGACTGAGCACACAGCACACACGCTGCTTCTTCCTTACTTGGCTGGTCCACAGGAGCCTTTACACACAAAGGTTAAAAAGGGCACACACACTGATTGCTATCACCAGTGATGGAGAGGTTTGCATTGAATATTCATGTTTTCCCTTCCTTTCTCCATTGCTTCCCCTTTTCTTCTTCATCCTGAACCTCCTCCTCTGATTTCCCCTCCCCCTCTTCTTTCTCCTCCCCACACCAATGTTATAGGCCTAAACTTTAGGTTTGTCAGTGGCTGGAGGTAGGTGGTTTTTCCCACCTTTATTATGTTTAACTGGACCCCAGAACACATCAAGACTCTGTTTCCTTAACATCCCACCATCACCAACTGGCCAACCTCAGATCCTGAGCCTTGGGCCGCTGCCATTAAATTTTTTTAAGTGATCTCTAGTGGCCTTGAAGATTAGTGATTTATATTTTGCAAATGGTCTGTTCTCCACTGAAACTGCCCCAAAGCAGACATCTGTGGATTTTATCTTTCGGCAACCAACAAGGTAGCCTTATTATTTAAGACTCCAGGCTAATAAACACATATCCAAACTTTACATTGTTTTCCATATCAAATAATTTTTAGAAATAAAAACAAAAAAGGTTCTCTGCTGTTTGTAAACGTGATCCATTTTCTGAAAACATACCTTTCCAGGGAGTAAATGAGTTATTATATTTTGGCCTTGGGAAAAATACAATGTGCTTTTCTGGTGAAACCTCACTCCCATGCACAGGGCGGTTAGTCATGAGCTCAGTTGCTCTCTGGAGAGCCTTTGGTGCCTGAGTTGGAGTGTTTTTTCCAGTACAGACCCACCATCCCTATTCAAGCCTTTGATTATGTATTCATAATTAGAATGAAGCAAGCAGATGTCAGTCAGCCTCAAAAGGAGCCCTCAGGGGTGGAGGGTCAGCCTCCAGTGGAGCAAAGGCCTGTGCCCATAGCTCATGCCTTGGGCTGTGCCAGGGACCCACTGGGAGCCTCAAGTCCTAGAGAAACACTGACTTGTTGGCAGAATTGATAAGAAAGAACACAATGAAACAATGGGGGGGATGCCCCTCCTCCCCGACCAAAGGTGGTCCCTTCCCCTCTTCTCCAGAATCCTTGGGCATCCATAGAAAAAGGTACCATTTCAAGAGATGAAGACCAGAGCTTGAATCCCAGCATCAGATAACAGGCCCCAAGAGCCAGCAGTCTGACAACCCGAGCGGGTAATCGTAGGAGCTCAGTTCTCATTTCTACATGTTGTAATCAGTGCCCAGCGCCACTGCCAGTGGCCTATCAAACCCAGCTGCATCTGGGGCTCGAGTCTGCATAAATGTCAGAGGCCACTTTTGCATGCATATCCCTGGGGTCCGCTCATCAGGAATACAAATGAGGCCACATCAATACTCAGACTATGTTGTCCTGGTGGATCCTGCCTGCCTGATGGCAGCAATGATACCCCACCCCTGCCCTACAGACTCTACATATTTATGGGAATGGGGAGTCTCTCGGGCTTGAAATCTAGCATGAACTGGCTTCCAGCAAGCATCTGTCATTTCTGCTGAGGGTTCACGCTTGCCCTGGGCACCATGGCCTCCACCAGCCATACTGTGGCTCCTTGGGGACCCCTCTGTCAACTTAAAAAATAGTCACAACCTAAAAGTTTAAGAGTTATGTTTTATTTGGTGGGAATTTTTAGGACTTCTTGTCTGGGAGGCAACATCTCAAGTAGCTCTGAGAGAACTGCTCCAAAGAGGCAAGGGGAGGAGTCAGGTTATATAGAAATTTTGCAACAAAGGGGAGGTAGTCTGACCGTCAAAGGGAAAGTCGCTCAGTCATGTCCGAGTCTTTGTGATCTCATGGACTATACAGTCTATGAAATTCTCCAGGCCAGGATACTGGAGTGGGTAGCATTTTCCTTCTCCAGGGGATCTTCCCAACCTAGGGATCAAAACTGCCACATTGCAGGTGGATTCTTTACCAGCTGAGCTACAAAGGAAGCCCAAGAATACTGGAGTGGGTACCCTATTCCTTCTCCAGAGGATCTTTCCAACCCAGGAATTGAACTGGGGTCTTCTGCATTGCAACCAGATTCTTTACCAACTGAGCTATCAGAGAAGCCTGTTGAACATCAAAAGGTGATTATTAGTTAAAGAAAACCAGATATCTCAAGTTAAGGAATTTAGGGCGTTTCTATGCATGGGAAGAGGCAAGAGTCTGGGCTCAGTGAAATCATTCTCTTCATATGCATCACAGCTAAGGGGACAGTATCCTGTGTTTTTCACATCCTTAGCTCCCTTGGGGCTCAGAATAGGGAATGGCTGTAATCTGATGTCTGCTAGGTTGCAGGTATTCTTTTTTCTGAGTGTCCCTAGGGCTCACTGGCTCACACTGAAAGGCTGAGATATCTGATGATGACTATGACATCCTTTGTTTACTGATATGGCAGGAAATATTTCACTTTTCACCTCCCCACACCATCCCTGCCCTGTCCAGGTGTATGATCTCAGACTGCCATTCCTTCATTCACATCCATGGGGTGTTTCCCACAGATGTGGGGACGACCCCCCTCCATAGGGTTAGGTTAGATTAGACCCTAGGCCAGGCTTAGAACCAGACCCCTTAAGAACTTCCCAATTTCCCCACCTCTCTGGCTTCCTCCCTCGGGTTTCCATTCCAGTTTATCAACAAGAACAAGTAGATTCCCTGGGCAGGGCTGCCCCTACCTGCAGCCATGGCTTTTAGCCAGCTTCTGAGCCAGAAGTAGCTAGTGTGGGACGTGGATACAGACATCCTTCCTAATTGATGGGGGAGGCTGCAGGTTCTGCTGAGACTGGGGGGAGCCCTGGACTCTCCACATCCTGAGAGCTGCTTGGGAAGGCAAGAGATGCAGGGACAAGATATCCCTACCAGGGGACTCAGAGTTGGCACTATGGAATTCTCTGTCCCCAAAGATGCTCCATACAAAGTCAGAGCCAGTGGGTCACCTTCACTAAGCACCAATCTTTGACTAGTTTGGCAGACACAAGAGCTCAATTGTCACACGAACAGGGGAAAAAGCACACCTCTTCCATCTGAAGAGGTTCACACCACGTGGTCTACCTTAAGGGAGTCCAAGAGAGGGAGTAGGCAGGAGCAGGCTGGGGTTCATGCCAGCTTATTGCACTTGACCTACAACCACTGATATGGTCCTAACAGAGTATTTGGAAGAAGTATTGTTGGAGCATTGAAATAGCAGAGTATTAAAACTTACTGGTATATGAGTACCAGGGTGTTCACACTCTGCCTGAGTACTGGGAGGGTAACCAGCAGGCCCTCAGATTGTATGATGCTGCAGTGAGTGGTCCTGGACTTTGCTGACTGCTCCCCTCCCCCAGCACCATCCTCATCACTCACTGCTTTCAGCCCCTTGGCTCCCCTTCAATCAAGGGCTCTCCCCTCAGCCCAAAATGCTCTTCCTCTAGACCTCTGCTTCTCCTTGGCATTTAAGCCTCAGCTCAAAGGTTACTATCTCACAAAGATCTTTCTGCCAATCCAAGCTGAAGAAAACCTCACCTGTCACCCTCTAATGCCTTGTCACCCGTGGGAAGAGCAATATTTCCTGCTATATCAGTAAATAAAGGATTTCAAAATTATCAGCAGTTGAACTAGTGAGCCCTGAGGGCACTCAAGGAGAAAAAGAATACTTGCTACCTTGCAGCCATTCCCTGTAGCCTAAGGTGAGCCCTGAGGAAACGCAGAATGTGAAAATGCAGGATATTGGTCCCAGATAACTGTGGGGGGTATCAAAGGAGCAGTTTCTGTGAGTTTAGACTCTTGCATCTTCCCATACATAGTTCAGTTCAGTTGCTCAGTCATGCCCAACTCATTGCGACCCCATGGACTGCAGCAGGCCAGGCTTCCCTGTCCATCACCAACTCCCAGAGCTTACTCAAACTCATGTCCATCAAGTCAGTGATGCCAACCAACTATCTCATTCTCTGTCATTCCCCTTCTCCTCCTGCCTTTAATCTTTCTCATCATCAGGGCCTTTTCCAATAAGTCGGTTCTTCGCGCCCACCCACCTTATCCATCTACTTCACAGATATTTATCAGATTTCTGCCAAGCCCTGGACCTACAAGGCAAGCAAGGACCTTGCTCTTGCCATTAACAATTCAGAGAGGAGGAAAGGGTACACAAGCAAGCAAACAAAACCCAAGAAGCCCACACATGAGTGCTGTGAAGAGAATGAAACGGTGTAGCCTTAAAGAATATTCACAACCTCAAAGTTGAGAATTATGTTCTATTTGGTGGGGATTTTTAGGACTTCCAGCCTGGGAAGCAGCACCTCAAGTAACCCTGAGAGAATTGCTCCAAAGAGGCAAGGGGAGCAGCCAGGCTTTATAGAAGCTTTGCTACAACTGTAGTCTGAATATCAAAAGATTATTAAGTAAATGAAAACCAGATATTTCAAGTTAAGGAATTAAGTGCTTTTTACATATAGGACATGGACTGCTTCCCAGGCTGGAAGTCCTAACGATCCTCACAAATAAAATACAATTCTCAACTTTGATGTTGTGAATATTTTTTAAGGCTACACCCTGTTTCATTCTCTTCACAGCACTCGTGTGGGCTTCTTGGGTTTTGTTTGCTTGCTTGTTTACTGTTTCCTCCTCTCTGAATTGTTAATGGCAAGAGCAAGGTCCTTGCTTTCCTTGTAGGCCCAGGGCTTGGCAGAAATCTGATAAATGTCTGTGAAGTAGATGGATAAGGGGGGTGGGTGGATGGGTAGATAAATGGGTGGGTGAATGGATGGGTGAGTAAGTGAGCAGATGGATGGATGAGTGGGTGGATGGATGGATGAGTGGGTGGATTGATGAATGGATGGACGGATAAATGAGTGGATGGAAAAATNAATGTCTGTGAAGTAGATGGATAAGGGGGGTGGGTGGATGGGTAGATAAATGGGTGGGTGAATGGATGGGTGAGTAAGTGAGCAGATGGATGGATGAGTGGGTGGATGGATGGATGAGTGGGTGGATTGATGAATGGATGGACGGATAAATGAGTGGATGGAAAAATTTCCACCCTTTCAAAGACTTGAAAGCCACACATAACGTGTGAGGAATATAATCAAGGAAGGATTCGTAAGATATACTGACTATATTAAAAGAAAGTGTTTCTTCACCTTGTAGAGGGCACAGTTCGGAGCCTTAGGCTGCAGTAATGTCAGGAGCCACTTGTGGTGTTTCCTTCTTTAGCAGTTGCCCATCTTTGTTGCAGCTTGAAGCCTTCCCTTCTGCTCTTTGTGGGCTGCTGATTATGGATGAAAACCCCTAGACCTTGCACCCTGCCTTTCGTCTGAGAGCCAGGAGAGCAAGCCCTCCTTGGATCACCATGTTCTGTGGGTAGGGGCAGCCACTGACTCTTTTTCACTTTGGGTCCTCCTCCCTCGTGTTCTCCTCTCCTTGGCATAGCTAGCCTTGGCATTGGCAGCTTGGTATTGAAAGATTTCCTTTCATGACCATCTGACCCTAATTACTTCCATTAATTACTTGGACAGATTCCCCTGCAAAAAAGCCTTAAACCCAGGGGTGGAGGGAGAAGGGGATGCTCTTCACCTGTCCTTGTCCACCACCTGCCTCTGGAGGGAGGAGGCTATGTGGCATTCAGGTTATTTAATTTTCTGGAGATTTGCTCTCAATGGAGATCAGTCTGTCACTCAGATCAGAGTTCCCTCTAAGAGCTTTTTCTCTCGCTAATCCTGCATCTTCTAAAGTGCTTGATTGCTTGTTGGAGGGAAACAAGTGTGAAGGGAGGGGAGAGCTGATGCAATGTGCAATGAACTGGTTCAGTGATTTCTGGTCCCCATTCTTACTTCCATGTCCAGGGAAAGGCCAGGCTGGGACAGAAGTCCAAGTGGGGCATGCGAAGCCTGCAGCTCCCAAGCCCCAAGCCACCATCTGACTCATTGTCAACCCCTACTCTCCTCTCTAGTTCTAGGGAGAGTGTTACAAGCTCCCATGTTGCCTGGCTTTGTACTTTCCCCTCATTTGCCTCCATTTGTTCTGCTCAAATCCTCCTCATCTTAGATGCTTCTTACTTAAGATTCACTCATTCATTCATTTATTCAACATTTGTTAAATGTATCCCCTGGGCCAGGCACTGGATATTTAATGACACAAGACAAACAGGCTCTCATCACCAGCAGTTTTCCATCAGAGAAAACAAGTCAAACAAGTGATGCACAATAATGTGATGACTTATGCTGGGGAATGCTGGTGCCTGGGAGCCCCAGCGCAGGGCCAGGTCAGGGTGAGCAGTCAGGAAAAGGTCCTCTCAGCTACTAATTGGCACTTGCCATGGGCTTCCCTGGTGGCTCAGCTGGAGAAGAATCTGCCCGCAATGCGGGAGACCCGGGTTCAATCCCTGGGTTGGGAAGATCCCCTGGAGAAGGGAATGGCTACCCATTCCAGTGTTCTGGCCTGGAGAATTCCATGACCTGGGTCCGCAAAGAGTCAGACATGACTGAGTGACTTTCACTTTTTATCTACCTTCACAAAGATCAAATCTTGTGCTGCTGCAGCTTCTGACTCTCAACCTCTCTGAAAGGAGTTCAGAGTGGAGAGAAGAAATTCTGTGCTGGTTGGGTCTGACTGGATCTTCAGATAGTTAGATGTTTTCAGGAGCTGACTTTATGAGCCCAATTCTTGTATCTCCTCATATCTAGAAAAGCACTAAAATCCTTCATGGTGATGGCTCCTTCTTGTGACTAGCAAAAACCTGCAACAAATATGTATGTGCTCGAGTTAGTGTATTCCCCTTTCATCAAAATCACATTTATACTGACCTCTCCCCACCTCCTCCCTCCCCGCCCTCTCCCCCCCACCCCCCTGTTTTGNAAAAAAAGTATGTGCTTGACTGCATGCACTCCCCTTTCACTAAAATCACATATATACTGACCTTCCCCCTAACCTTTTTGGAGCAGTTTCTCAGAGCTATCTGAGGTGCTGTCTCCTGGGCTGAAGTCCTCATTTTGCCCCAAATAAAATTGATCTTGCAACTTTCACATTGTAGTTTTTTTTTAAGTCAACAAGCCCCTAGTGAGAACTAAAGACTCTGTCCAAACCCCTGCAACTGGGAGAGGAAAATCCTAGCTGGCTTTCTAGGAGTTTAAGGCCTTGGCCTTAGGAAGATCCCAATCCCCATCAAATACCTACCTGACACCTCCAGGCTGCCAAGAGAATCCACTGCTGTTCTAGCCAACACCTGACATTGATCCAAACTTCTGTTTCTTAGTGATCTATTAAAAAGTACTTACCACTGTGAATCATTCCTCTGTCCCCTTGAGATATATACATATCTCCTACATCTCAGGGGTGCCTTCTTTGGGCCCGAGGACCATCCCCTTGAGAAGTTGTCATCAGGAAGATAGGGCTCCTCTCCCTTCTCTTCTCTCCCAGTCTCTGTGAGAGGATGAAACCTTGACCTCCACGTGCCAGCTAGTAGGCACAGCTGCCCTAACTGCATGGGCACTGACCAACCCACTGACCCATGGCGACTCTTGGCTTCTCTGACTGTACTGAGCCCCTGCACCACCAGCCCCACCGCAGCTGCTCCAATCCACCTGTAACATGCCCCACCACCTCTGCACAATGGAAATGGAGCCCTGCCCTTTGCTCACTATCGGTAGTGACTGAATAAAGTCTGTTTTCACCACTTTCACTCACTTCCACTTCCAGTGCCAATGTGTTTATCATTGACACTGTTGGAGGGACATTTTATCTGAAGCTGGAAAGTTGAGCAGTAGTTAGCCAGGCTAAGTGTGTGGGTCTGGGACCAGGAGGTAGGTAGCGGGTAGGGGAGGGATAAAGCAGAGAACAAGGGAGAAACCAAAAGAGCTCTGAGAGGCTGGAGGTGGAAAGCAACACGAGGTGTTTGGTTCTTGCCAGCACACAGCCACCCAAGCCCTTTGTGGGCACAGCCTAGCCATCCATCCATGGTGAGAGACTCAGACAGTGGCTGAAGTTTCTTCTACATCCATCCAGCTTTCTTCCCTCTGTCCAGCCAGCTCTTCCCAGCTGGTGCTCAGCCTGCTCTGTCAAATCCCCGATCGGCTGGTTCAGGGCTGCCCAGCCCTTTCTGGGGACCAAGAGGATGCTGTTGCCTCCTGGCTTCTTTTTCCCCCCATTAAAAAGATCAAGAGAGACTTCTCTGGTGGTCCAGTGGCTAAGACTCTGGCTCCCAAAGCAGGGGCTCGCGTTTGATCCCTGGTCAGGGAACTTAATCCCACATGCTGCAACTAAGGGTTCACATGCCCTTAGTTGGTGGTAAAAGATCCTGCATGGCACAGAAAGATAGAAGATCTCAAGCGCTGCAACTAAGACCCAGTGCAGCCAAATAAACAAATATTTTTGAAAAAAACTTTGAAAAAAATCAAGATATAATTCACATACCATGAAGTCTAGCTTTATAAAGTGCACTGTGGTTTTAGTATATTTACAAGGTGGTACAACCATAGCTGGGATTTCCCTGGCGGTTCAGCAGTAAAGAATCCACCAGCAATGCAGGAGATTCAAGAGACTCAGGTTCAATCCCTGGGTTGGGAAGATCCCCTTGAGAAGGGCATGGCAACCTACTCCAGTATTCTTGCCTGGAGAATCCCCATGTACTGAGGAGCCTGGCGGGCTACAGTCCACAGGGTTGCAAACAGTCAGACACCACTGAAGCGACTGAGCATGGACGCACAACCATCACTACTGTCTAACTGCAGAACATTTCATCATCAGGAAGAGAAACCCCATACCTATTAGCAGTCACTTCCGTTTCCCCTTCCCCTGGCCCCTGCAGCCTTTAATCTGCTTCCTCTGTCTGAGGAATTGCCTCATCTGACACTTCATATATGTGGAATCATACAACATGTGGCCTTTGATGTCTGGCTTCTTTCACTTAGCAAAATGCTTTCAAGTTTCCTCTGTATTGTTGGNGAGGCCTGGTGTGCTGTGATTCATGGGTTCGCAAAGAGTCGGACATGACTGAGCGACTGAACTGAACTGCCTGAACTGAACTGTACTTTTCCATGTATGGAAAATTAAGGTTAAAGAAATCATTTCTTTAACCTGCACCTCAGCTATCTGGGGCCAGTATCCTGTGTTTTCACATCCCGCGTTTCCTCAGGGCTCAGTTTTGGGAGTGGCTGCAGTCTGTTGGCTGCTAGCTGTCAGGTACTCTTCCTCATTCTCCGTTCCCTGAGGTCTCAACAGCTCACAGGGGAGGGCTGCAACTGCTGATGACTGTGATATCCTTGCTTACAGATATAGCAGGAAATATTTCATTTCTCACTTCCAAGGGCTCTCACTCTATAAATCACAGGCCTACAGACCCTGGTCTCAGGCTCAGTTTCTAGGGGCCCCAACCCATGACAAGCTGCTTTGTCAAGCAGCAGCCCTCCCCTGACCAGACTGTCCTAAAGTTGGGCGGAAGGTCTCTCCCGCACTGTCACCTTCCACATGCCTGTTTCTGAGAGTGGAGGGATGGAGGGCATGACCATTCCTGACATTTGTGGGTTGGTCACCTAATAGCCCTGTGCTAGGAAGCAGGAAATCTGGATCCTGCCTCCACTGCTGACCCTTTTGCAGCGAAAAGGAAAAAAGAGGAATGAGGTTTTGTTTTTCTCTTTCCTTTTCCTAGAGAACAAAGAAAATAGAGAACAGTCACTAGGCTGGAGAAGAAACATAAATGGGCCTGGAAGAGCTAATTACTCACTGTTTGTTGTTGTTTATTCTCTGAGTCACATCTGACTCTTTTGTGACCCCATCGACTGTAGCCCACCGGGCTCTTCAGTCCATGGGATTTCCCAGGCAACCCGCTTCCTTCTCCAGGGGATCATCTTGACCCCGTGATCAAACTCGAGTCTCCTGTATTGGCAGGTGGATTCTTTACCACTGAGCCACCATAAAGGGGCCTGAGAGAGCTAACTGCTTCCAGTTTTAACTGACCCTAGTCTGTAGTTTGTAGGTTTGCTTTTCCTAAAGTTAACCTGACACTGTAAACTACCTCCTACACCTATTGCCCCCTAACACTGTATGAATTATATCCTGCATCTATTATCCTTTAACTCTATGCTAATTACATCTTGTACTTGATATTTATTTTTCCTGCACACTCTTGTAGCAAATTACGCCTTATAGCTGTTTGCATTTCAGAGAGAAGGCCACAGGCCAATAACCCAGAGACAAAGGGGCCCAATTATCAAACTGTCTAACACTAAGTATGACTGTTTTGAAATAATGTGGGAAGAAGAAAAACTCAATACCTTCACTACTTTGAGCCTTATCATTTACCCTAAGACCACAAGACCCAGCCTATATAAAGTCTTTAAGTTCCCTTAGAGGCAGGGAGCAAGGTTGTTGAGACACTAGCCTACCTTCTCTCCTCGGCCATCTGAGGATTAAACCCATCTTTCTATTTCCTCCAAACTCAGTCTCCGTACTTTTAATTCAGCACCAGTGAGCAGAGAGAGCCAAGATTTTCTGTGGCAACAACCCTAGACAAGACCCTTCCCTTCCACTGCTAAGCTGCTGCTAAGTCACTTCAGTCATGTCCGACTCTGTGCGACCCCATAGACGGCAGCCCACCAGGCTTTCCCGTCTCTGGGATTCTCCAGGCAAGAACACTGGAGTGGGTTGCCATTTCCTTCTCCAATGCGTGAAAGTGAAAAGTGAAAGTGAAGTCGCTCATTTGTGTCCGACCCTCAGCGACCTCATGGACTGCAGCCTTCCAGGCTCCTCCATCCATGGGATTTTCCAGGCAAGAGTACTGGATTGGGGTGCCATTGCCTTCTCCACTTCCCTTCCACTAGATCTTCACAACTCTCGCCAGGAAAAAGATAGATGTTGACCCCATTATGTGAAGAAGCTTTGAAATTCTGGATCAGGTCCCATTCCTAGAAACTTGGGTTCATTAAGCCCAAGTTAGGTGTTTTTTAGTTAACAAACACCTGTGGACATCCTGTTATCAGGTGAGAGGGAAGCTGTATTCTTGGGTAGAATTTCACAGCCTCAGTTCGGTTCAGTTCAGTTCAGTTCAGTCACTCAGTCGTGTCCAACTCTTTGCGACCCTGTGAATTGCAGCACGCCAGGCCTCTCTGTCCGTCACCAACTTCTGGAATTCACTCAGACTCACACCCATCGAGTCAGTGATGGCATCCAGCCATCTCATCCTCTGTCGTCCCCTTCTCCTCCAGCCCCCAATCCTTCCCAGCATCAGAGTCTTTTCCAATGAGTCAACTCTTCGCATGAGGTGGCCAAAGTCCTGGAGTTTCAGCTTCAGCATCATTCTTTCCAAAGAAATCCCAGGGCTGATCTCCTTCAGAATGGACTGGTTGGATCTCCTTGCAGTCCAAGGGACTCTCAAGAGTCTTCTCCAACACCACAGTTCAAAAGCATCAATTCTTCAGCGCTCAGCCTTCTTCACAGTCCAACTCTCACATGCCTACATGACCACAGGAAAAACCATAGCCTTGACTAGACGGACCTTAGTCGGCAAAGTAATGTCTCTGCTTTTGAATATGCTATCTAGGTTGGTCATAACTTTTCTTCCAAGGAGTAAGCATCTTTTAATTTCATGGCTGCAATCACTATCTACCACTGAAATTTGGGTTCCGTCATTCTTTGTTATAGAGGCTTTCCTGTACCTTACAGGCTGCTCAGCAGAGGATGCCAGTGTTGCCTGCTGAAGTCTTGGACTTCTCTACCCAGCAAAACTGAATGAAAAATACGGAGACAGAGTTTGGAGGAAATAGGTGGTTTTTATTCTCAGCTGGGGATGAGGAGAACACGCTAGGCTCATGCCTCAAGAACTGAGCCCAGCCATGAGGAGTCTAGGCACTTATGTATGACCTTGAAGTCAAGAGTTGGTGAAGAAGAATAAATCTGATAGGATCTTGATTTCTTCCTCTTACATTGTCTCAAAGACAGCATCAGTAACCCAGCAACTGAGTCTGGAGGTTAGGTGACTCTGCAGCCTTCTTTCTGATATGTAATTACAAGGGGAAGGGTGTTGTAAGGGTAAACACCAGAGAGGGGATGTCTTTAGCATCGAGTCAAAGGAAAAACATGTGAATCGTAACTCCTGTCAAAGGAAAAACATGTGAATTGTAACTCCTGCAGAGTTAGGAGGTAGAAAAGCAAACTTAGTTACAGACATGCAGAATTAGGAGCAGTTAAAGTAAAAAAAAAAAAACCTAGGAATGTTCAGGTCTGCTCACTCTTCTGTTTACTTTCTTTGTTCTCAGAAAAGGGGGGGAGGATTCCTCTTTTTTCCTTTTTGCTGCAATGACAAGAGCACCCTCCCCAGCTGTGATGACCAAAAATACCTCCAGACTGCCAAACATGTCCTAGGGACCAAAATCATACCCCCAACTCATGAACCTTGAAATGTCATGGCTAAATGTCAAGCTATGCTAAGGAGACCATATGTATTGAATTCCCTACAAAACTCTTTGCCCTTAAAAAATCTATTTACACTGTATTTTCCAATTATATTTTCATAGAAGTGTACTGATATACTGCCTCTTATTTTTCTTAAAGTTATCATCACTGTCCTTATTATTTTAAGGGAAGGCATCAACTTAAAAAAAAGCACAATGTGAGAGTTGCGAATTAAGTTTTATTGGGGGCAATATGAGGTCTGCGGCCCGGGACATAGCATCTCAGATAGCTCTGAGAAACTGCTTCAAAGATTTAGAGGGAAGAGACAGTATATATGTGACTTTGGCAAAGGGGGAGTACAGGCAATCAAGCACATATTTTTTGTAGAAAATTTCTATTGGTCTCGTGGAGCTTCTGCTAGTCATGAGAAACCCTCATCGCCATGAAGGATATTTGTGCTTTTCTGGATATGGGGAGATATAAGAATCGGGCTCATAAAATCAGCTCCTGAGAGTATCTAACTATCTAAAGACCTGTCCTGCCAATTTCTTGGAGCACAGAGTGCCTCATTTCTACTCTCCACCCTGAACTCTTTCAGGGGATGTTGGAGGTCAGCAGCTACCAGCGGCACAGGCTTAATCCTTATAGAGGTAGATGACAAGCATCCACGGCAAGTGCCAGTTTGTGGCTGACAAAGGAAAGGAAAATTGCATCCAATTCTTCTTCTGGGGATGCATCAGTGTTGCTCCATCTCCCTCCCCTTCATACCTGTGTCCCTTCTCAATCACTGTCTCTAGGTGTGAGTGGTCCCCTCTGAGTCTCTCTGTTCTCATTGCTGTAAGCAGAAGCTCCTTCAAGACCTAGGGTGAGAGGGGCAAGTGGAAGGGGCAAGGATATATGAGGTGGAAGCAAGTCACTGTCCCTGAGGGAAGAGACTCAGAGCCAAACCCATCAGAGGCCACAGAACTGCCATCAAGTCCTAACTCAGAGGCAGGTTCCAAAAGCCTTTTAATTGGAGAAGCATGTGGAACCTCAGAACACTAGGGAGTGACTAGCAACCCTGTTTCATCCCAATAGAGTCCTTGTAAGCCAGACAGAGTGGGGGCTCTTTATGTAATGCAGTAGGGAGTCATTGAAAGTTCTTGAGCAAGTGCATAGTGACACTGTTAGGCCCTGAACGGCCTAATCACGGGAGACGTCGCTTCACAGATCACCAAGACCCGAATTCGATGCAAACAGCAAGAGGATTTATTGAACCGGCGCGCCGGAGTTCGATCATCCTCGAAAGGAGCGAACCCCGACCTCAGTTATAGAGCAGTTTTTATACACAAAAGCTACAAGTAGGTATAGGTGGGGTGAAGACAATCTGAACAAACTGATTGGTGGGCATAGCTTGACCTTTACAGAGATAGGTGGGGAAATTATCAGGTTGAAAAGGCTGACTGACCACCTTGCAGCGGTTAGCCAATTCTCAGAAAAACAGCTCTCTAGGAAAGTTTAACAGAAAAACAATTACCCGGGGGGGTCTCTTGTGAGGGCCAGGAAACTAGACTATAGGTCATCAGATAGGGGGCAGGTTCTTTTTCCATGAGTCATGACTTGCCTCTAAGGATCAGAACAAAGGATTGCTTTTAAAATTTAACTTTTTCTCTTCAACACTACTTAACATGCTGCAAAGCAGAAGGATCCTGACATTCGCTGAATATCTAGGCTTTCTGATGTCTCCCCAGCATACAGCAAGCTGCCTGAAAATAATGAGAGGGTAACTAAAGGAGGAAGAGCTCCCTAGCCACCCATCAACTAGACAGAAACGAGACCATGTAGCCAGTTGCTAGGAATTCCTTGAATGTCCTATCTGTATAACCAGGCAGGACCCCATGGGGCTTTCCCAGGGACAGACCCTTCCCCCATACCCTCTGCTATAGTTCCTCTGTGAAGTATCTAGATAATATCATTGATGTTCATTTCCTGAGTTGTTTTGCCAATGCAAAAACCCTTCAGCAAATGGAAGATGTTAACTACTTCATGACCACAAACATCCAGCCCCATGCCCCCTGGAGCCTAAAGACTGATAACGTTAAACCTGTGACATCACTCTGTTACCTCACCTTCAGACAGTCAAAGAATTGTGCACAATATGATCAAGTACCCTGCAACCGTCCCCTCTCCAGTCTGGTTTTTAAAACTGCTTTGCTGAAACCCTTCAGGGAGCTCCCAGTTTTAGGGCATGAGCACCTGTCTGCGTGCATGGCTGGCCCTGCAATAAACCTTTCCCTGCTCCACACTCTGATGTTGCAGTGTGTTCGGCCTCACTGTGCATCTGGAACAGGAACTTGCACTAATGTTTGTATTGTAAAGTCCTTCCCCATCCAGGGCAGAGTCTAGGGGAGCAGGTGCTCTTAGCAATGGGGGTGCTAAGGAAACAGGCAGCTTGCTACAGGTGGCAGTGCTGATAGGTGCTCTTGGTCAGTGTCTGTCTGGACCATGGCAGGCTAGATGATCTCCACTGTGAGCAGCACTGGCTTTGTACCCCCGGCCCAGCTGTTCCAACCAGTGTCTTCCAAGCACTCTGATATGTGGGGCCCAGGGACTTTCTCTGTAAGGAGAGAATTTTCTCAGACTAACCAAAAGAGACAGGCATAAATGGCACCCTGGTTGTGACTTTCATGAGGACATCTCTGTCTTCATGAGGCATAGTCTTAATTCTCCTGGATCCTCATGAGTGACAAGGATGCCACTCCAAACCATCTTGGGGTGGGAAAGCTGATCAAAGAATGTAACTCTGTGCAACTGTAAGTCCTGTCCTTCCCCTTTCCCTTTTCTTTCCTCATAACCTACCTTTCTGAGTTTGAATAAATATGGTCAAGTACAATCTAGATTCTCCCACGAGGGGTTTACACAAGTCCACAGGCCTTGGCAGGTAGATGTCTTTATTTAAATCAGTAACTCAAAAGGTCATTGAAGCTGCCATTTCCAACCCTGGATGCAGCATCCAGTTTGAAGGTATGATATGGACTGTTCCTTCCATCACCAAAGGGTGGACTCTCATTCCTGAGCCTCTGTCCTGGCTCGTAAATTGGGCTGATTTCAAGTTAGGACAGTACCCTGGTGGCTCAGACCAGAAGAATCTGCCTGCAATGTGAGAGATCCAAGTTTGATCCCTGGGTTGGAAAGATTGCCTGGAGAAGGGAATGATAACCCACTCCAGTATTCTTGCCTGGAGAAGTCCATGAACAGAGGAGCCTGGCAGGCTACAGTCCTTGGGATCACAAACAGTTGGACATGACTGATTAACATACTTTCACTTTCAAGCAACACCAACCTCCACTCAGGATATAAAAGCAGCTCAATAATGGGTATGGAATACAGTATTGTAAAGTAAAAAAATAAAAAATAAAGAGGAAAAAAAAAAGAATGGATATGGGGTTTCCTTTAGGGGTGATGGAATTTTGGGGGGATTAGATGATTGCCCACACTGTGAAGGTACTAAACGCCACTGAATTCACTTAAAAAAAAACTTTATTGAATTTGTTACAGTGTTGTTTCTGTTCTATTCTGTTCTGTTTGGCCGAGAGGAATGTAGGATCTTAACTCCCTGGCCAGGAATTGAATCTGTACCCTCTGCATTGGAAGGTGAAGTCCAAACCACTGGACCATCAGGGACATCCCAGTGCCACTGAATTAACTTTTAGTGATTCATTTTATGTTAAGTGAATTTTGTCTAAACTGAAAAAAAAAAAGGCAGATCAAGTCAACAAGTTATAAGAGTCATTATGCATCCTCCTACCCAACCATTTCTTACCATGATCAGCTTTTTTGAACCCAAACTGAGCTTCTTGGTCTTATTTCCCTAGCTCCAAACTCAAGACTCCTTATTGGTGAACTTAAGTCACACTCTGGCTGCTCAGAATCTGACATTTATATTCATTGCTCCCCAGAAATGAGATCTCAGTCTCCAGTGTTATTTCAGCTTCAATCTGCTTCCCCCATCCTCCCATTTCCTGTCTGAGTTGGGGTCCCCAGGGTCCACTACAAGCCAGCTGAGTGGCCTGGGGTCCACAAATGATGGGAGGTCCTTTAATACAATAACCTCTTTAGAACTTTTAGCCAAGAAGGTAGTAAAAACAAGCAAGAAGTTGAAGGTGTCACCCCATTATGACTCCAGGTTGCTTTGCCCTTGTCTCTGAAGTACGTCTTATTTACTTGTTTACTTGTGTACATAGGATAGCAGTAGGCAGGATCCTGAGAGTCTAGATTCCCACCTGGATTCTAGTCCTCAGGATTCCCACCCCTTGGTGTGTGCAAACCCTATCTCACCCCTACCTCTTGAGTGTGTGGGTGGGACCGAGAAAATGATGAAATTGCATTTATGAGATTAGGTTACATTATAAGGCCAAAGGGTAAAGGAATTTTGCAGCTGTTGACTATGTGTTCATCAAAAGGGAGATTATCCTGGGTGGGCCAGGAGGATGTTGAGGAGAGAGGCTCTCTCCTGCTGGCGTGGAAGGAGCAAGTTGTCATGAGCACTGCGGCTGCAGAGAAGTGAATCTTGCCACGTGAGCTTGGAATAGGACTTCAAACCTCAGATGAGATCCCAACTCCAGTGGACACCTCGTCTATAGCCTCATGGGACCTTGAGCAGGGGACTCAGCTAAACCATGCCCAGATTCGCCACCCACAGAGACTGGGAGATAGTAACTAGGTACTGTTTTAAGCTGCTACATTTGTGAAAATTTGCTATTCTTCAGAACACCTTAAACTATAGTGACTTGGGAAGAGAAAGTCATCTTGGTCAGAAACCAACAGGAGATTGTATCTTGGGCTTCCCTTAGGGGCCCAGTGGTTAAAAACCTGCTTAGCAGTGCAGGGGACATGTGTTTGATCCCTGGTCCTGGAATGTCCCACATGCTTTGGGGCAACTAAGCCAACAAACCACAACTACTGAGCTCACGTGCCCTAAAGCCCATGCTCCAACAGGAGAAATCATCGCAGTGAAAAGCTCATGCACCTTGACTCAAGAGTAACCTCCACTCTCCATGACTAGAGAAACCTGCACACAGCAATGAAGACCCAGTGTGGCCAAAAATAAATAAATAAAAAGAGAGACTGTATCTTATTTGAATGTGCTTTGGTGTTGGAGGGGCAGAGGGAGTAGATGAAGGAAGATTTTTTTTTTTAAACAACTCTATAACCAGTGCATCCTAACAGAGACCAGTCCTGGGTGTTCATTGGAAGGACTGATGCTGAGGCTGAAACTCCAATACTTTGGCCACCTCGTGCCAAGAGTTGACTCATTGGAAAAGATCCTGATGCTGGGAGGGATTGGGGACAGGAGGAGAAGGGGAAGACAGAGGATGAGATGGCTGGATGGCATCACCAACTTAATGCACATGAGTTCGGGTGAACTCTGGAAGTTGGTGATGGACAGGGAAGACTGGCGTCCTGCAATTCATGGGGTCACAAAGAGTTGGACATGATTGAGCAACTAAACTGAACTGAATAGAGATATATCTTTCTTTTTCTCTTTTGCCTTTTGCTTCTCTTCTTTTCTCAGTTGTTTGTAAGGTATCCTCAGACAACCATTTTGCCTTTTTGCATTTCTTTCTCTTGGGGATGGTCTTGATTACTGCCTCCTGTAAAATGTCATGAAGCCCTGTCCATAGTTCTTCAGGCTCTCTATCAGGTCTAATCCCTTGAATCTATTTGTCACTTCCACTGGATTTGATTTAAGTCATACCTGAATGGTCTAGTGATTTTCCCTACTTTCTTCAACTTAAGTCTGAATTTGGCAATAAGGAGTTCATGATCTGTGTCACAGTCAGCTCCTGGTCTTGTTTTTGCTGGCTCTATGGAGCTTCTCCTGGAGAAGGTAATGGCACCCCACTCCAGTACTCTTGCCTGGAAAATCCCATGGATGGAGGAGCCTGGTAGGCTGCAGTCCATGGGGTCCCTAAGAGTCGGACATGACTGAGCGACTTCACTTTCATGCATTGGAGAAGGAAATGGCAACCCACTCCAGTGTCCTTGCCTGGAGAATCCCAGGGACCAGGGAGCCTGGTGGGCTGCTGTCTATGGGGTTGCAAAGAGTCGGACACGACTGAAGTGACTTAGCAGCAGCAGCAGCAGCAGCATGGAGCTTCTCCATCTTCAGCTGAAAAGGATGTAATCAATCCAATTTCAGTTTTGACCATCTGGTGATGTTCATATATAGAGTTTTCTCTTGTGTTGTGGGAGGGGGGTGTTTGCTATGACCAGTGCATCCTCTTGGCAAAACTCTGTTAGCCTTTGCCCTGCTTCATTTTGTACTCCAAAGCAAATTTGCCTGTTACTCCAAGTATCTTTTGACTTCCTACTTTTGCATTCCAGTCCCCTATAATGAAAAGGACATCTTTTTTGGGTATTAGTTCTAGAAGGTCTTGTAGATCTTCACAGAACTGTTCAACTTCAGCTTCTTCAGCATTACTGGTTGGGGCATAGACTTGGATTACTGTGATATTGAATGATTTGCCTTGGAAGCCAACAGAGATCATTCTGTCATTTTTGAGACTGCACCCAAGTATTGCATTTTGGGGTGCTTTTGTTGACTATGCCACCTTTATGGCAGAAAGTGAAGAGAACTAAAGAGCCTCTCGATAAAAGTGAAAGAGGAGAGTGAAAAAGCTAGCTTAAAACTCAGCATTCAAAAAACTAAGATATTGGCATCTGGTCCCATAACTTCATGGCAAATAGATGGGGAAACAACAGCAACAGTGAGAGACTTTATTTTCTTGGGCTCCAAAATCACTGCAGATGGTGACTACAACCATGAAATTAAAAGGCGCTTGCTCCTTAGAGGACTTCCCTGGTAGCTCAGACGGTAAAGCGTCTGCTTCCAATGCAGAAGACCTGGGTTTGATCCCTGGGTTGGGAAGATCCCTTGGAGAAGGAAATGGCAACCCACTCCAGTGTTCTTGTCTGGAGAATCCCATGGATGGAGGAGCCTGGTGGGCAACAGTCCATGGGGTTGCAAAGAGTTGGGCACGACTGAATGACTTCACTTTCACTTTGCTCCTTGGAAGAAAAGCTATGACCAAACTAGCCAGCATATTAAAAAGCAGAGACATTACTTTGCCAACAAATGCCCATCTAGTCAAGGCTATGGTTTATCCAGTAGTCATGTATGGATGTGAGAGTTGGACTAAAAAGAAAGCTGAGCAAAGAAGAATTGATGCTTTTGAATTGTGGTGTTCGAGAAGACTCTTGACAGTCCCTTGGCCTGCAAGGAGATTCAACCAGTCAATCCTAAAGGAAATTAATCCTGAATATTCATTGGAAGGACTGATGCTGAAGCTGAAACTCCAATACTTTGGCCACTTGATGTGAAGAACTGACTCCTTCAAAAAGACCCTGCTGCTGGGAAGGATTGAAGGCAGGAGGAGAAGGGGATGACAGAGGATGAAATGGTTGGATGGCATCACCGACTTGATGGACATAAGTTTGAGCAAGCTCCAGAAGTTGGTGATGGACAGGGAAGCTTGATGTGTTGCAGTCCATGGGGTTGCAAACAGTCAGATACGACTGAGCAATTGAACTGTGATATAACTGACACACAATAAATTGTATATATTTAAAGGATGTTGTCTCATAAGCTTTCATCTATTTATCTTTCTATCCCCCAGTAATCTATGTGTCTATCATTTTCTATGTATTTATGTATCTATCTATCATCTATCTATCAATGTATCCCCATGAAACCATGATCATGAACATGACCTTCGACCTAAAGGTTTCCTCATCCCCTTTGCCATCCTTTTCCCCTCTCTTCCCTCTCCCGAGGCAATCATTGATCTGCTTGTCACTAGAGATTAATTTTCATTTTCTAAAGGTTTTATCAATGAAACTAGAGAGTAGGAGTTCTCTTTGGTCTGGCTTCTTTCACTCTGCACAACTATTTTGAGATTTCTCCATGTTGTTGCAGGTATCAGCAGATCATTCCTTTCATTTATTGCTGAGTTGTCCTGAATGTCCTTTGATCTTAAGCAGGTCGCTCAGTGCCTCAGGACCTCAGCGTCTTCAGCATGCAAACAAACATCAGGGCCCCTGGGAGGTGCTATATGGCTAACTCCATTCTTTCCTTCTGGGTTTCAGGACACGGCATATCTTTTCCAAGTAATTTCTCCCCTGTGTTCTAGCTGCCTGGGGTTTCTTCCTGTGTGGCTACTGCCTCTGAGTCTGAGAAATATGTCTCTCTTAGTTCTTAAATTGTTGGGTGAAAGAACTTTTGAGACCCCGAGATTCTGGATAGCCTCTACGATGTTGAGTGATCTCCGAGAAGGCAGCCCTGCTGGAGGACTGACTGGCATTCTGATCACCCTGAGAACATGGGTTCTGAAAAGAGGATTCAGCATCAGTGCTGCAGAATACAGAGGATCAGTAGAAACCCAAGGGTCAATTTGTCACCAGCCCCTCCGCCACCCCAGGTGATGCTGGTGGTAAAGATATGCCTGCCAGTGCAGGAGAGATGCAAGAGACAGTTTCGATCCTGGGTCAGAAAGATCTCTTGGAGTAGGAAAATGGCAGTCCACTATAGGATTCTTGCCTGGGAAATTCCACAGACAGAGGAGCCTGGTGGGCTAGAGTCCAGGAGGCCGCAAAGAGTCAGGTATGACTGAGCAACTGAGCACACACACAGACACAGGCACACACACAGACAACACACACACACACACACACACACTGTTCTCCTTTCTGCTGGAATCCTGGATGAAGAATATAGAGAGTGCAGCAGGTAGTTAGGACTAGGGGCAGAGAAGTAGCAGATATAGCCCTTGCCCTAGAAAAGAAATGAAATATGGCTGGAAAAAAAAAAAAGAAAAGAAAAGAAAAGAAGAGGAGAGAAGCAAACCAAAACAGGGAACACTTTTGTATCTCCTTGGCAGATCTCAAATCTTGTTTTCAGATTTCTGAAGTTTTCACAGATCTATATGGAAATAGTAGCAGTAGACGGCTTACCTCTCTGAAAAGAATTCACCAAGTGTTGGATGAAAATTGTTTATGAAAAGATGTAGCTGGAATTTCCAAAGCAGAGAGGGCATCCATTGGTGATGGCAGCTCCCAGAACTAGGTCTGGGCAAAGAAGCCCTTATCTTGATCTGAAATTCTATTTTTTGAGGACTTCCACTGACTGGAAATCTTATCTTTGTGGAAGCAGGGGAATTGGCTGGGTTATGCTTTTAAGATCCATTTTTCCAGCTACCCCAGACTACCTGGACATCTCTATCTGTGGTCCAGGTGGAGCCATCTCTGATTTTCTTGCTTAAGAAACCTTTGCTTCAACACTTGCCTTTTTCTATCTCTGGTTTCTGAGACTAGCTTCCTTTAGCCAGGACAAGCCTGCCATCATTCTGATGGATTGGACTTCCTGACTGCAAGCTGGCACTCCCTCTTGGTATGGGTTCCTTTGGTCATTTGCTCAGGACAAATGCATTGAGTGCCTTCTCTGTGGCGCATTGACAGGGTAGCATCGAAGAGGCATCTCCAAGACAACCACATCTTGCCTTCTGCCTACTTTAGGAAAATGACCCTATGAATGCCTTCTATGGAAGACTTATATTTCAGACTAATTAGAATCAGAGAATTTTAGAATGTGAATATAGCTTAATTTCTACAAATATGTTCTCCTGCCAGTTTGCTGATGTGAATATTGAGGAACAAAGAGGAGGTGAAATGACCCCAGTAAAGATATAGAACTGGTTAATGGCAAAGCAGAATTAGAACTCTTTTGTATCACTTAGGATTGGGTTTGGCTATATGTTATAGACCAACAAACAACAACAGCCAGATAATAATGGCTTGAACAAGAGATCAGCTTATTTCTCTCTCAGATCAGGTGATCTGTTGAGAACTTTCTGGCTACTCTACAATTCCAGGAACCCAGGCTCCTTCTTATTATGGTTCTGTGATCCACAGCACTTGGCTTACACCTCATGGTTCAAGATGTCTGCTTGAGGTCCAGCCATCACTTCAGCATACTAGCCAACAAGAAGGGAGGAACAGAGGGGATGGTCACTCTTCTTCCTCTTAAGGAGGTTTTCCAGGAGTTCCACACAACACTTTTGCTTATTTCTTAATGGTTTGAAGATGGTCACCAGGCCATACTACTTTAAAGGAAAACAAAACCATTTGGTCATTCCAGGTAAAATGCTTTATTGGGAAAAGGGAAAATGGATATTGAGAGGTACCTGGAAGTCTATATAAGTTATATATATATATATATATATATATATGACATCTATATAGGTTTACATATCTATATGCCTGGAAAATCCCCCCATTTCTCCCACTAGCCTCAGTCTCAGATGTGACTTGGGACTGGGAGTGACCAGGGAATGCAAGTGTTCAGAAAGCTTCTGCATTTTCTAATTCACCTACATGCTGAAATGTATTTGTAATCCTAACATCCATGTTTTTGCTGTCATTCACAGACATGTGTTGCACAGAGTGGAGCAAACTTCGAGTTGTCAGATGTTTGTGCTCCCAGCTGTGGTCAAACAAGGGGACACACCCTGTATTTGCATGAGGCACACAGAGTTTGCATGGCCTCTTAGTACCACTTTTTTTTTCTTGCATTTTTGTACATTGTGTTTGTGATTTTGTTGTTTAAAGCAGCCGTTTAAAAATGGTGATTTTGTTGTTCAAATAGTGTGGTTCTGAAAGTCTGTCTGGTGCTCATAGGTACAAAAAGACTGTGGAGTGCCTGACAGGGAAAATATAAGTGCCTGAATAGCTTTGCTCAAGCATGAGAAATAGTTCTGGAGGCCATGAGTCCAATGTCAACGAATCAACAATATATAACTAATGTGTCTTTAGGCAGAAGCATACATAAAACAAGGTTATATAGGGACTGATTAACAAAAATGTGACCTGAGGCTCAAGAATCCTAACCCTGCCTTTTCCCTGGAATGACCAGTGGTTCAATATTGGACATTTAATGGTTTGGGTGACTGTATGGAACATTAATTTAAAAAAATAACTACACATACCTCATTTAATCCTCACAACATTCCAATGAAGGAGGGATCATTAAGCTCATTTGACATGTGAAGATCAGCTTGGGGAAGTTAAAGGGCTCCTCCAAAGCTGCACAGCCAGCAGTGGGCTTGAATTCACCTCTGTTCAACCCTATGTCTCCTTCTTGCCCTGTCTAGGCAAATTGAGAGGATTGGAGTAAAGGCAAAAGCCAGGATGGGGGTGGCAGAGTAGACAAGTATGCTCAGAGAGGTCACACACCCAGCTCCACTGAGCAGAGGAGCCCAGAGACCCCCTCCTACTTTCTCTGGCCACAGAGTCTGCCGAGACTGCCTCAGAAAAAGTGAGCAGACCTGCTACCTGGGGCCTCCAGGGCTGACCTGCAAGGTGGGCAGTTGGCGTGGCGTTGGCTCTGCCACTGGACAGTTCTATATAACTGATATATAACTAGAATGAGGGAATTTAACTCAGATGACCATTATATCTATTACTGTGGGCAGGAATGCCTTAGAAGAAATGGAGTAGCCATAACAGTCAACACAAAAGTCCAAAATGCAGTACTTGGATGCAGTCTCAAAAATGACAGAATGATCTGTTCATTTCCAAGGCAAACCATTCAATATCACAGTAATCCAAGTACATGCCCTGACCAGTAATGCCAAAGAAGATGAAGTTGAATGGTTCTGTGAAGACCTAAAAGACCTTCTAGAACTAATACCCCAAAAAGATGTCCTTTTCATTATAGGGGACTAGAATGCAAAAGTAGGAAGTCAAGATATACTTGGAGTAACAGGCAGATTTGGCCTTGGAGTACAAAATGAAGCAGGTCAAAGGCTAACAGTTTTACCAAGACGATGTGCTGGTCATAGCAAACACCCTCTTCCAACAACACAAGATAAAACTCTACATATGAACACCACTGGATGGTCAACACCGAAATCAGATTGATCACATTCTTTGTGGCCAAAGATGGAGAAGCTCTATAGAGCCAGCAAAAACAAGACTGGGAGCTGACTGTGGCTCAGATCACTTAAATTGAAGAAAGTAGGGAAAACCACTAAACTATTCAAGTCTGGTCTAAATCAAATCCCTTATGATTATACAGTGGAAGTGAGAAATAGATTCAAGGCATTAGATCTGATAGACAGAGTGCCTGAAGAACTATGGACAGAGGTGCCTGACATTGTATAGGAGGCAATGATCAAGACCATCCCCAAGAAAAAGAAATGCAAAACGGCAAAATGATTGTCTGATGAAGCCTTACAAATAGCTGAGAAAAGAAGAGAAGAGAAGTAAAAGGCAATGGTAAAAAGGAAAGATATCACTCATTTGAATGCAGAGTTCCAAAGAATAGCAAGGAGAGATAAGAAAGCCTTCCTCAGGGGTCAGTGCAAATAAATAGAGCAAAACAATAGAATGGGAAAGGCTAGAGATCTCTTCAAGAAAATTAGAGATACCGAGAGAACATTTCATACAAAGATGGGCACAATAAAGGACAGAAATTGTATGGACCTAACAGAAGCAGAAGATATTAAGAAGAGGTGGCAAGAATACACAGAAGGATTGTACAAAAAAGATCTTCAGGACCCAGATAATCACGATGGTGTGATTACTCATCTAGAGCCAGACATCCTGGAATGTGAAGTCAAGTGGGCCTTAGGAAGCATCACTAGGAACAAAGCTAGTGGAAGTGATGGAATTCCAGTTGAGCCATTTCAAATCCTAAAAGATGATGCTATGAAAGTGCTACAATTGATATGCCAGCAAATTTGGAAAACTCAGCAGAGGCCACAGGACTGGAAAAAAGTCAGTTTTCATTTCAATCCCTAAAGAAGGCAATGCCAAAGATTGCTCAAACTACTGCACAATTGCACTCATCTCACACACTAGCAAAGTAATGCTCAAAATTCTCCAAGCCAGGCCTCAACAGTATGTGAACCATGAAATTCCAGATGTTCAAGCTGGATTTAGAAAAGGTGGAGGAACCAGAGATCAAATTGCCAATATCTGTTGGATCATCGAAAAAGCAAGAGTTTCAGAAAAACATATATTTCTGCTTTATTGACCATGCCAAAGTCTTTGACTGTATGGATCACAACAAACTGTGGAAAGTTCTTAAAGAGATGAGAATAGCAGACCACCTTACTTGCCTCCTGAGAATTCTGTATGCAGGTCAAGAAGCAACAGTTAGTACAGGTCATGGAACAACAGACTGGTTTCAAATAGGGAAAGGAGTAGATCAAGGTTGTATATTGTCACCCTGCTTACTTAACTTATATGCAGAGTACATCATGCGAAATGCCTGATTGGGTGAAACATAAGCTGGAGTCAAGATTGCTGGGAGAAATATCAATAACCTCAATATGCAGATGACACCACCCTTATGGCAGAAAGTGAAGAAGAACTAAAGAGTGTCTTGATGAAAGTGAAAGAAGAGTGTGAAATAATTGGCTTAATACTCAACATTCAGAAAACTAAGATCATGGCATCCAGTCCCATCACTTCATAGCAAATAGATGAGGAAACAATGGCAACAGTGAGAGACTTTATTTTCTTGGGCTTCAAAATCACTGCAGATGGGGACTGCAGTCATAAAATTAAAAGACCCTTGCTCCTTAGAAGAAAAGCTGTGACCAAACTAGACATCGCGTTACAAAGTAGAGACATTACTTTGTCAACAGAGATCCATCTAGTCAAAGCTATGGTTTTCCAGTAGTAATGTATGGATGTGAGAGTTGGATTATAAAGAAAGCTGAGCACTGAAGAATTGATGCTTTTATGCTGTGATGTTGGAGAAGATTCTTGAGAGTCTCTTGGACTGGAAGGAGATTCAACCAGTCAATCCTAAAAGAAATCAGTACTGAATGTTCATTGCAAGGACTGATGCTGAAGCTGAAACTCCAATACTTTGGCCACCTGATGTGAAGAACTGACTTATTGAAAAAGACCCTGATGCTGGGTAAGATTAAAGGTGGGAGTAGAAATGGATGACAGAGGATGAGATGGTTGGATGGTGTCACTGACTTGATGGACATAAGTTTGAGTAGGCTCCGGAAATTGGTGATGGACAGGGAAGCCTGGCATTCTGCAGTCCATGGCGTCACAAAGAGTTGGACATGACTGAGCAAATGAACTGAATTGAACTAAGGATTGATTGCCTCTGTCTCCTTGCCCTCCATCTGCCTCACTGAAGACTGTCATACTTCATCTTTACACAAATCTAGCAGCTGGAAGCCCCACCCCTACCCTCAACTGCCCTCAGCCCCAGATGCTGGTCAGCACGTACCTTCGCATGTTGGGCTCTGTAAAAAGAAGAGGAAGACATTCACCTTTGTAAAAATATAAAAAGAGCAGACAGTGAAGGCAGAAAGAGCTTCTGTTGTTTCAAGGAGAAAAGAATACTGGGAGGAAACATTGAGATAGAAACAAAATGAGAATAACTGTGGGATGCTCAGAGCCAGCAGGTAGAAAATGATGGCTTTGAATGATTCTAGGAAAAGTGTGTGTGGTTTCAGATTGTGAANCAGACAGTGAAGGCAGAAAGAGCTTCTGTTGTTTCAAGGAGAAAAGAATACTGGGAGGAAACATTGAGATAGAAACAAAATGAGAATAACTGTGGGATGCTCAGAGCCAGCAGGTAGAAAATGATGGCTTTGAATGATTCTAGGAAAAGTGTGTGTGGTTTCAGATTGTGAATTTTAAATCATTATAATTAGGCTCAAACACATCTTTATTAATCAAAATAGGAACCATTGCTATCAACACATTTTTGCCAATGAAAAATAAGTTTGTTTATTTCTGTTTGTTTATTTCTGAATAAAATCCATGCCTTGGGATTTGATGACCCTTGGGAAAGCATTTTCTGCCTTCTGGTTGTGGAAGCGTTTTCTCTGCAAAAAGTTGTCGAGATGCTTGAAGAAATGGTAGTTGGTTGGTGANTCCATTCCACCTGGGCTCTGTTCCAGTTGTTAGAAACCATTCTTATCAAGGAGAGAAGAAGGGGAGGTCAAGGACTAGGAGTTCACATCACTTAGATCCCTTCTGACCTCAGGATGCTTCAAGTAAAATGGCTACAAAGCCATATCCTGGCCCTGGATCAAGAGAATGAAAATAATAATGGTAATAATTACCTTTTGAGTTTCTACCACGTGCAAGGTACTTTATTTTTAATTTTTACTTATTTGACTGCACTGGATTTTAGTTGCTGCATGTGGGCTCTTAGCTGAGGCATGTGGGATCTAGTTCTCTGACCCAGGGATCAAACCTTGGCCCCTTGTATTGAGAGCACAGAGTCCTAGCCACTGGACAACCAGGGAAGCCCCCAGGTACTTTCCATACATTTTTCAAAGCTCTGTGACAGATGGGTCATATTACCTGTGACATAGATAATACTGTCTTTCCCCCATGGGGACATTGATCCTCAAGACGGGAAGCCATGTACCTAGGGAGACACACATGTCCATGGCCATGTCTTCCCCGCTATATCACGCTGCCCTACCATCAACAACTACAACCATTCAGAAGCTAAAACTCTGGGTGGGATGGACAGGAAGACATAATCATCTGTAACAGTGAGTTCTTGGTTAAAACAATTCCTTGGGCTTTTGAGGATGAAAGGGAGGACCATTCATCTCTACCAATGATTTTCAACTGTATCTAGTTTTAGCAAACAATAAAAAAAAACAGAAAAAGTCTTCAAATAGAACCTGAGGCAAGTGGGCAACCATGAAGTCCAACTTTGTGGGGTGTTCTGGAATGGGCACCCAGCACATCCCTTGTCTCCTGACAGATTTGTTCATCATCCTCTGTTCCCTGATACTGAAGAAATCAGCAGTATCAGCCATGAACAGTCCTGGTGGGGCTCATTCATGAACTGACTGCCTCCCTAGCACAAGCTCCTCCTCTCTACACCTGGCTGACCAGGGCCACTCTTATCTGCTCTCCTGGCTCCTCTCCCTCCTGTGTTCCATCTCCCAACCTCCTGTACCCAAGTCACCCTTTGTCAAGCAGAGAGAAACACACAAGAACTTCTCAAGACTCTTTCTGTAAAGAGGCAGGCAGCTAACACTTTAGGCTTTTTGAGACACGTACATGCTGCCTCTGTTTTACAAGTTTCTTCTTTTTAAAAGCTTTTTAATTTTATGGATTTATTTTTGTTTTTGGCTGTGCTGGGTCTTCGCTGTTGCACATAGGCTTTCTCTAGTTGCAGCGAGTTGGGGCTACTCTTCGTTGCGGTGTGCTGGCTTCTTGTTGCAATGGATTCTCTTGTTGCAGCGCATGGGCTCTAGGCATGCAGGCTTCAGCTGTAGTGGCCCCTGGGCTCAGTCGCTCTGCTGCATGTGGACTCTTCCCAGACCAGTGATCAACTGAACCCAGGTCCCCTGCATTGGCAGGTGGATTCTTAACCACTGGACCACCAAGGAAGTCCCAACTTTCTTCTTTTTGCTTCTTTGCTTTACAACTCTTTAGAAACATAATCTCAGTTTGTTGATCCCTGGTTTAGAGAACAAAGTACAGTTGGAGCTTGGCGTTCAAGGCCTCCTGAGATCTTCTCCAAGCCCTTTTGGAGCCTTATCCCATATTATTGTCCTTCCTTTTACCACATTCCAGACAAACTGCAGTGCTCACACTGATCTACCCAAGCACTCCCACTTCCAAAGTGTTCCCTTACATCCTTCCTTCTACTTGGAAAGCCATTTACCAACCTCTTCCACCTGTCAGAATCCTATCTCTCAAATGCAATCTCCTCCATGAAGCTTTCTGGGTCCTTCTCCACAGGGTGTGCTGCCTGTGACTCTGAATGTCACCCCCATAGTTGTGCAGTGCATGGTCTGTGCAACCAAATGTGATTGTCCTGCCCCCAGATGCAAATTACTTCTCCCTTCTCTGAACTTAAAAATATATATATCTGTATTTTGTGGAGCATTGTCTCTATCTAGGTTCATTGTTTTCCAAACAGTGGAGTTCAAATCTCTGGCTCTTCTTTCTTTCACTACAGTAATATATTGAATTTAGTGAAAGTGCTAGTCGCTCAGTTGTGTCCAACTCTTTGTGACCTCATAGACTGTAGCCCACCAGGCTACTGTGTCCATGGAATTCTCCAGGCAAGAATACTGGAGTGGATTGCCATTCCCTTCTTCAGATCTTCCTGACCTAGGGAATGAACCCGGGTCTCCTGTATTGCTGGTAGATTCTTTACCATCTGAGCCACCAGGGAAACCTGATGAGTTTATCTCCTAAAATAAAAGTACTTGGGATGTATCTACACCTCTTTTGTCCATTTTCTTTGTAGCTGAATGGAGTTTCTGATAATGGCTGCAGTGACGTCTCTCACCCTATATGGCCTTCTGCAATGTGACTTTGTCATGCCTCCATCAATGGGTGGGGTCTGTTCTGAATGTGAGAGATCTTAGGAGAACTGCGAGGAATAGACTGTAGGGAGGTCCTGCTGGGCTAGTTCCCAGAGAGGAACTTAACTGGTCTTGCAGGCTCTGCTTCTTGCCACTTTGAAGCTAGCATCATATAGAATTTCAACTCCCCTGAGACCACCAAGTGGTGGGAAGCCCAGTCATGAGGGGGATGTCGCATGGAAAGAGAGAAGAGGTCAGGAGAACCAAGGATCCAGACAGGGAAAACAAGGAGCCACCTAGACATTCCAGCACCTTGGAGATACCAGGCCACACACATGGGCCCAGCTAAGCTGGTCACATCTCCCCAGATGAGACCTGGGGAAGCAGAGATAGTGTTTCCTGACCACTCATCTGAATTCCTGAACCATGAGCACCAAGAAAATGGTGGTTGATTTTACAACTGAGTTTCAGTATACTACACAACCACAGCCAGAACATCCCTCATCCTAACCTGTGCCAACATCATCTCTTGGCCTTCCAGAACAGACTAACTGTGCTCCCCCTGAATCCATCTTCCACCCAGGCACCAGAGCCATTTTAATAATTGGATCACATTGCTTTCTGCTTAGAAACCTCAAAACCTTTCAAAGCTTTCCCATTAGTCTTACAGCAAATCTGAATCCTGTCCCATGGCCTCTGAAGGCTGGTGAGTCTGCTGTCTCTCCAGCTCACCTCCCTCTTGCCAGGAGCTGTCCTCGCCACTTTCTACCAGGTCCTGGAATATGCCGGCTCTTTCCTGCCCCAGGGTTTCCATACAAGCTCTTCGCCCACCCTGGACTGCTCTCCCCAGGTGTTGAGAGGGCTGGTTTCTTATCAGTCAGCTTGAGGAGCACTTACTCAGAGAGGTGGACCCAAGTAGAGCCTCCTGTCCCCTCTCCTCTTGCCCTCTGCCTTACGAGTTCTTCATCTCCTGCCTGCTTGGGTTCTTTCTTGCTTGCAACCACTTTAATTTTGATTTGTTTGATAGTCTGTCTCACTTAGGGCTTCCCTGGTGGCTCAGGCAATAAAGACTCTGCCTGCAACACAGGAGACTGACTGCAATCATAGGAGACCTGGATTTGATCCCTGGGCCAGGAAGATTGTCTGGAGAAGGAAATGGCAACCCACTCCAATATTAGTGCTTGGTAAATCCCATGGACAGAGGAGCCTGGTGGGCTACAGCCCATGATGTCACAAGAGTCCGACATAACTTAGCAACTAAACCACCCCCCCCCCCCATCTCACTTGCTAGAAAATATGCTCATGAGTACAGGAGCAGCATTTGTCTTGGCAACTCCAGTTCCGGGTACAGTCCTGGGCAAAGAGGAGATGCTTAGTTTGCGGAATTAATGAAACGAGTGAAAGGTGATCCTCAGGCCTGGCTCAGGCCTAAAGCATCTTTGGAATCTCACCGAGCTTAGCTGGTACCTGACTCTCAGCAGATATTTGCTGAACAAATGTGGTGATGCCCTCATACACAGGCTGGGAGTTTGGGCTCATTAGATGCAAACTATTATAGGGTGGATAAACAACAAAGTCCTACTACACATCACATGGAACTATATTCAATATCCTATAATGAAACATAATGGAAAAGAACAAAAAAAGGAATTTCTGAATTGAAGTTTCCTGAATCACAATCATGTGTTTGCCCTTTGATCAAGGTTGATAGGAGAGAGCCAGAGGTGGGAAGACCACCATTTTCCAGATGCTCAGTATCCTAGAAGATGCTGCCTCTCCACACCCTTGACCCACACTTCCTCCCCTCTCTCCCCCTTTCCTTCTTTTCCCCTCTGTCACCTCCACCCTCATCCTCAAAGCCTGCACCTCAGACTGGATGGGCTAGTTCAAGAGAAGGAGGGGGGCCTGGAGTGCCCATCTGGCCATAGATCCAAGCCACAGTCTCCTCCTAATGTTTTCAGAACAAAATCAGCATTTGGATTTGCGCCTGCCTAGCTCCTGCATCTTCTCACTCAGTTCTGATATGCAGGCAGGGAAGAGAGGCCTGATCTCAGGTTATTTCCCCTCAAGTCTCAACACAAGAGTACCAACAATATGTATTGAGCATCTACATGGGCCAGACACAGGATCACTGCTGAGTCAACACTGATAAATAAGATGCATGAAGTCTTATAAGCCCCCTGGAGCTGGCCACCTCAGAAGAAATAAGATTGCACATCATTTCAAATTGAGATGTTTGTTCTGTGGAGGAAACCAATAGAGTGAATGATGCGGAACATTAGAGGTGATCAGGGAGGGATTCTCAGAGGTGATATGGAAGCTGAGACCTGGAGGATGAGAACGAGCAGGTCTAGTAAAAAGGGAAGAGGGTGGGAGAAGGGTAGGAGAGGATTCCAGACAGAGAGGCTATGTCCCCTGCCTATCTCCTTCCACTAGCCCCACCTGCCAGAGTCAAGGTTACACAGCCCCCTGAAGCTCCTTTACCACCCTCCAGCCCAGCCTGTGACAGTGGGAGATTTTACCCAGAGGGAGAAAGGCCACATCTGTCTTGTNGAACAAGACTTCCCTCACCTAAACTCCAGGCTCAGCTGTCTGATGTGATTTTCCCACACTTTTGGGTAACTCCTGTCTTACACAAGTTGTTCCAGAAAATAGATAGCAGAGAAAACTGCAGTTAGTTTATGAGGCTGCCTGTAACCTATGTTTCAAAGCTGAATAAAAACATTAGAAGGGAAGTAAATTATAGGCCCATTTGGCAAACATTCTTAGCTAACTGAATCCAATAGTGTATTAAAAAGCAGTATATCATGATTAAGTAAAGTTCATTTTAGGAATTCAAGACAACCTCTGAAAAATCTATCATTATAATTCACAATGACAGACTTAAAAAGGAAAAGTATGATTCCCTCAAAAATTCAGAAGTGTTTTAGAAATAAAATATTAGTTTTTAATTAAAATATTCTTGGAAAATGAAATGTCATAAACTAAAAAGTCACATTAAACATCACATACAGTGTACAAACTTTAGCTATCTTCCTAAGAGGTTTGAAATAAGATAAGAATCTTTGTGGGCAGTGACCAGTGCTACCCAAACCTTTGAATCTTTGGATTCAAAGACAGTATGGTATTATGGTCAGTAGCAGAGACTCCAGAGCCAAACTGACTAATTTAGGTTCAAAACCAGCTCAGTCCTCTTTGCCTATGTGACCTTGTGTTTGTGTGCTCAGTCATGTACTACTCTTTGCAACCCATGGACTGTAGCCTTCCAGGCTCCTCTGTCCATGAGATTTTCCAGGCAAGAGTATTGGAGTGGGTTGCCATTTCCTCACCCAAGAGAGCTTCCTGACCTAAGGTCTGAGCCCACATCTCGGCTTTCTGACCTAAGGTTTGAGCCCACATCTCCTGCATTGGCAGGAGAATTCTTTACCATTGCACCACCTGGGAAGGCCTTTGTGACCTTGTACGCACTTAGTGGCTCAGAAGTTAAAGCGTCTGCCTGAAATGCAGGAGACCCGGGTTCGATTCTTGGGTCAGGAAGATCCCCTGGAGAAGGAAATGGCAACCCACTCCAGTACTCTTGCCTGGAGAATCCCATGGAGGGAGGAGCCTGGTAGGCTACAGTCCATGGGGTCGCAAAGAGTCGGACTCGACTGAGAGACTTCACTTTCACTTTCATACACTTGCTTAATCTCTCTGTGCTTCAGTTCACTCACTTGTTCAATGGGGTAATAACAATATCTCCCTTAGAGAATTACAATGATGTTTGCCATAACAACTAATATTATTGCTATTATCATTATTAAATTTTAAAAATGTTACCAATTGAAAAAGTAAGTAAAGAAGGTCTATAGTTTAGATAATTATAGGTTCACCAGGATTTCCCTGTTGTTCTGGAAGTATTAATAACAATAGCACTTTTGTTCACTCTCCAAAGTGTTTCTGGGTTGGGCAGTTAATTATAGTGTCAAGCTGTCTATAGCACTATGTGCTATGCCATGTATATGAATTCAGTTCAATTCAGTTCAGTCACTCAGTTGTGTCTTGAGTCTTTGTGACCCCATGGACTGCAGCACACCAGGCCTCCCTGTCCATCACCAGCTCCCAGAGTTTACTCAAACCCATGTCCATTGAGTCAGTGATGCCATCCAACCATCTCATCCTCTGTAGTCCCCTTCACCTCCTGCCCTCAATCTTTCTCAGCATCAGGCTCTTTTCAAATGAGTCAGCTCTTCGAATCAGGTGGCCAAAGTACTGGAGTTTCAGCTTCAATATCAGTCCTTCCAATGAACATTCAGGACTGATTTCCTTTAGGATGGACTGGTTGGATCTGCTTGCAGTCCAAGGGACTCTCAAGAGTCTTCTCCAATACCACAGTTCAAAAGCATTAGTTCTTCAGCCCTCATCGTTCTTTACAGTCCAAGTCTCACATCCATACATGACCACTGGAAGACCACAGTCTTGACTAGATGGACCTTTGTTAGCAAAGTAATGTCTCTGCTTTTGAATATGCTGTCTAGGTTGGTCATAACTTTCCAGACACACACACAAATGACACTACATATTTTATAAGGATACATGCAAATTTAAGGCTAGGCTACATGGTAGAATAGTTATCTATCGTGGGGAAGGGAGTGGAAGTGAATAAGGGGAATAAAATGGAATTTATACAGTTGTATATACATATACCTGCAAGTGGAGGGCCTCTTGTGGACCAATTATGACAGTGAGCCATGAATGAGGAATCTAGAATAGTCCAATTCTGAAAGATGTAGAAGGAGGAAAGGGAGGGAAAAGAAGAAATAAACGAGAAAGAAGAGAGAAGAAAAGAAGCAAAACATGAAATTAGTGTCTTTAGTGGAATGAATTGGCATATTGTGATTGACATATACACTATTGATTGTTGTTGTGCAGTCACTAAGTCTGAATGTCACCAACTCCCAAGGGCAAAAAGGAACATTTGGGAGTGTGGAAATACGCTGTGCTCAATGGTGTTGCTGGTTTCACAGGTGAATACATTTGTCAAAACTTATCAAACCATAGACTTTAAGATGGTAATGATAACCCTGTATGCCAGACAGCAAAAGAGACACAGATGTATAAAACAGTCTTTTGGAGAGGGTGAGGGTGGGATGATTTGGGAGAGTGGCACTGAAACATGTATATTATCATATGTGAAACGAATCACCAGTCCAGGTTCGATGCATGATAGAATATGCTCGGGGCTGGTGCACTGGGATTACCCAGAGGGATGGGAGGGGGAGAGAAGCAGGAGGGGGGTTCAGGATGAGGAACACATGTACAGCCATAGCTGATTTATGTCAGTGTATGGCAAAAACAATACAATATTGTAAAGTAATTAGCCTCCAATTAAAATAAACAAATTTATATTTTAATAAAACTGTAGACTTTAAATGTGTGTAGTTCCCTATCAATAAATTATAACATAATAAGAATGATTTTTAAATCTACATGAATCAATATGAATAAATCTCAAAAAATCTTGGCCAAAAAATGCACATGGAAAAAGATATATAGAGTATCGTGTATACTATGTCACTTCAGTCAAATCCAGCTCTAAGCAACCCTATGAACTATAAGCTCACCAGCCTTCTCTGTCCATTGGATTCTCCAGGCAAGAACACTGGAGTGGAATGCTGTGCCCTTCTCCAGGGGGACAGGGATTCCTGACCCAGGGATCAAACTGACATCTCTTATATCTCCTGCATTGACAGACAGGTTCTTTACCACTAGTGCAACCTGGGAAACCCAACATAAAGTGTCACATTTATGTAAATTTTACCACCATCTGAAATTAAATGCTATTTATGGAAAAATTAATTTGAAAACACTGAGTTGGCCAAAAAGTTTGTTTTTTTTTTCTCCTAACATAATTAAAATGTGCATAGTAATAGTATATGACAGGTTTAAAATAATGGTCATCTTAGGAAGGGAGGGAGAGACAGAGGTTCAAGGATAGGGGAGAATTCCCCAGAAAGAGTCATCTGTATCTAAAATATTATAATGGACTTACAAATAGCAAATGCTGGAGAAGGTGTGAGGAAAAGGGAATTTCCCTACACTGTTGATGGGAATGTAAATTTGTGCAGTCACTATGAAAAACAGTATAGAGTTTCCTAAAAAAAACTAAAAATAGAGTTGTTATATGATCCAGCAATCTCATTTCTGGGCATATATCTGGACAATACTCTAATTGAAAAAGACACATGTACTCCTATGTTCATAGCATCACTATTCACAACAGTCAAGACACAAAAACAACCTAAATGTCCATTGACAAATGAATGGGTAGAGAAGATGTAGTGTATTCATATGATGGGATACTACTCAAGCATAAAAAAAGAATGAAATAATGCCATTTGCAGCAACTTGGATGGACCTAGATATTATCACACTAAGTGAAGTAAGTCAGAAAGAGTAAGACATACTTCATATGATATCGTTTATATGTGGAATCTAAAATACAACATAAATGAAATTCTCTGTGAAACAGAAACAGACTCACAAACATAAAGCACAGACTTGTGGTTTCCAAGGGGGCGTGGGGTGAAGGGGAGACAGACTGGGAGTTTGGGATTAGCAGATGCAAACTATTATAAATAGAATGGATAAACAACAAGGTTCTATTGTATAGCACAGGGAAGTATATTAAATATCCTGTAATAAACAATAATGGAAAAAATATGAAAAATATATATATGTGTAAAAAAATAAAAATATTATAATAGGCTTAAAAATTTTTAATGAATATGGCAAAATGTTGATTCAGAAGTGTAAAACTGGGTGTGAGTACCTATGTATTTTTATTTTATATTACTCAGCAAACTTCTCCGTGTATTTGAGAAATAGAAAAAACAATGTGAATATGTGAAATATTAAGACATGGAGATAAGGATTGTTGAGACCTCTTCAGAAAAGATTTGCTATGAAGGAAAAGAAATGAAGCAAGAGATGGAGGATGCTGTGAAGTCAAGTGAGGTTTTTCTTTTCTTTCTTTTTGCTTCTTTTTTAAACTGAAGATAGTGGAGAGCCTGTCGTAAGTTGATGAAAATGATCTAGCTTGAGGATGAAATGAATGATTCAGGAGAGGTGGGGCTAAATACAGGGAAAAACATTGCAAAACCAAAGAGAAGCTTTGGTGAGTATAAGGATTTTTTTACTCTGTGATTGATAGGAACCAAAAAATTGGAACAATATAAATTTACATAAACAGGCAAAGGGTCAAATTGTGGACTGTTCCTATTCTGAAATACTGTAGCCCTGCTAATGCAAATGAGGACAGAGGTTTAAAGACCGGGGTTTAAAAATTTTTTTAAAAGAAGACGATCAAAGCTACGTGAAAACACTTTTTCTATATGAGAAGATGAAACCAGACATTTCGAAATGCACATATAAATATACAGAAAGTCAGGGAAAAGTCTCAGGAGGCACACTAAATAGAACCCTCTGGAGAGGGACCTGGGATGAGGAGGAAGTTCATGAAGAATCTTTTTCTGCCTATATTATTGGGATGTTTTGTGTTGAGAATATTTTCCTGTATTACTTGGCCGAAACCAGCAAAAGTGAGGAAAACAAATGGAAGTTTTCCTCCGTGTACAGTTTAGACGTACAAATGTATTGACCACAGAAGCACAAGTGCTATTTCTTCCATATCCAACTTACTTAAACTATTGGTAGCCAACTAACAATGAGCTTCTCCAAATTTACATTTTAGTGAATGATAACATTTGGCTATAAACTGATGATAAAGATTTCCATGAATCATGAAGTTGTAAGCCACAACAGAGTCCGTGTTCAGCTATGGGACCACAGCGTGATACAGACATGGTCCCTGCCCTATGGGAAAATCTCTGTCTAACAGGTGAGATTGAAAGGAAAAACAAAAACAAAACTGTAACCCATGCCCTCATCCAGAAATCTCACTCCTTGATATCCACCCAAATGAGCTGAAATCTTATGTCTATACCAAACATGCACACAGAGGCTTATGGCAGCTTTATTCATAATTACCAAATCTTGCAAGAAACCAAGATGTCCTTCAAGAGGTGAATGAATAAGCTGCAATATATACAGAATATGAAAAGACATGGAGGAAACTTAAATGTCTATTACTAAGTGAAAGAAGTCAATCTGAAAAGGCTACTTACTGTATGATTCCAATTATATTATATTTTGGGAAAGGTGAAACTCTGGGGACAGCAAAAAGATCAGTGGTTGCCAGGGCTGGTGGGAGGGAGGGATGAGTAGCCAGAGCCAAGAGGGTTTCTGGGCAGTGAAACTGCTCTGTATGATATTACAATGATGGATACATGTCATTAAAAATTTGACCAAACTCAAGAAGTATACAACACCAAGAGTGAACTTTAATGTAAATTGTGGACTTTGTGTGATATGATGTGTCATTGTAGGTTCATCAGTTATCACAGTTACCAACCCAGTGGGGGTTGTTGATAGTGGGTGAGGCTGTGTATTTGGTGGGGGCAGGAGGTAAATGGAAATTCTCTGTCATTTCTGCTTGACTTACTGTGAACATAAATCTGCTCTAAAAAGTAGTCTACTTAAAAATATATATATATAATTGAAATCCAGTTCTAAAATTTTATTATTCTAAATATTTTTAAGAAAATAATTCTTGTTCATTGACCTTTAACATTAATTTTAAAGTCTCATTTGTTATGAGGCTCCAAACCAAGTTAAATATTTTTTTAAAAATATATATATACTATACATACTTCATACTTTTAAAAGAATGCTTACATTTTTAATAGTATATATAAGTCACAGTGCAAATATTTATACTCAAATAACATTTACATAATGTCAGATAAAAAAAAATACTGAACTATACAGTCCTGCTTGCCAAATTGCTTAATATCTTTTTACCTGATCTACCAGCAGATGGCATAGGAGACTTGAGGCTCAGAATGTCTATCACTAGAGATGACTCTAGTCTCTCCTATGCCCTCCCTCTCCCTCCCTGCATTGGCTGCTAGAGCAGCTTGAGAGACTCATGATACATTGATGTTCAGTTGTGCTTCATTCTTTGCAATCCCGTGCACTGTAGCGCGTCAGGTTCCTCTATCCACGGAAATTTTCAGGCAAGAATACTAGAGTAGGTTGCCATTTTCTACTCCAGGGGATCTTCCTGACCCAGAGATCGAACTCCCATCTCCTGCATCACCTACATTGGCAGGCAGATACTTAACCACTGCAAAACCTGAGTTATTGTTGTTTAGTCACTCAGTTGTGTCTGACTCTTTGCAACCCCATGGACAGCAGTGTGCCAGGCTTCCCTGGCCTTCACTATCTTCCAGAGTTTGCTTATGTCCATTGAGGGGGTGTTGGTATTCTGTCATTCAGTCACGTCCGACTGTTTGCAACCCCATGGACTGCAGAACACCAGCTTTCCTTGTTGTACACCATCTCCCAGAGCTTGCTCAGACTCATGTCCATTGAGTCGGTGATGCCATCCAACCATCTCATCCTATATAATCCCTTTCTCCTCCTGCCTTCAATCTTTAGCATCAGAATCTTTTCTAATGAGTTGGCTCTTTGCATCACGTGGCCAAAGTATTGGAACTTCAGCTTCAGCATCAGTCCTTCCGGTGAATATTCAGGGTTGATTTCCTTTAGGATTGATTGATTTGGTCTCCTTGCAGTTCAAGGGACTCTCAAGAGTCTTCTCCAACATCACAGTATAAAAGCATCAATTCTTTGGCGTTCAGCCTTTTTTATGGTCCAACTCTCACATCCTTACATGACTACTGGAAAAACCATAACTTTGACTAGATGGACCTTTGTTGGCAAAGTAATGTCTCTGCTTTTTAATATACTGTCTAAGTTGGTCATATCTTTTCTTCCAATGAGCAAGGGATTTTTAATTTCACTGTTCACAGTGATTTAGGATCCCAAGAAATAAAGTCTGTTACTGTTTCCATTGTTTTCCCATCTATTTGTCATGAAGTGATGGGACAGGATGCCATGATCTTAGTTGTGTGAATGTTGAGTTTTTTTTTTTTCTGAATGTTGAGTTTTAAGCCAGTTTTTTCAATCTCCTCTTTCACCTTTATCAAGAGGCTCTTTAATTCCTCTTCACTTTCTTCCATAAGGGTGGAATCATCTGCATATCTGAGGTTATTGATATTTCTCCCAGCAGTCTTGATTTCAGCTTGTGCTTCATTCAGTCTGGCATATCTCATGATATATTCTGTATATAAGTTAAATAAGCAAGGTGGCAATATACAGCCTTGAAGTACTCCTTTTCCAACTTGGAACCAGTCTGTTGTTCCATGTCCAGTTCTAATGCTTTCTGACCTGCATATAGATTTCTCAGAAATATTTCTCAAAAATCCTGAGAAATACCAGGTCAGGTGGTCTGGTATTCCCATCTCTTTAAGAATTTTCCATAGTTTGTTGTGATCCACACAGTAAAAGGCTTTAGCATAGTCAATGAAACTGAAGTAGGTGTTTTCCTGGAATTCTCTTGCTTTTTCTATGATCCAACAGAAGTTGGCAATTTGATTTCTGGTCCCTCTGCCTTTTCTAAATCCAGCTTGGACATCTGCAAGTTCNTCATAGCATCACTATTCACAACAGTCAAGACACAAAAACAACCTAAATGTCCATTGACAAATGAATGGGTAGAGAAGATGTAGTGTATTCATATGATGGGATACTACTCAAGCATAAAAAAAGAATGAAATAATGCCATTTGCAGCAACTTGGATGGACCTAGATATTATCACACTAAGTGAAGTAAGTCAGAAAGAGTAAGACATACTTCATATGATATCGTTTATATGTGGAATCTAAAATACAACATAAATGAAATTCTCTGTGAAACAGAAACAGACTCACAAACATAAAGCACAGACTTGTGGTTTCCAAGGGGGCGTGGGGTGAAGGGGAGACAGACTGGGAGTTTGGGATTAGCAGATGCAAACTATTATAAATAGAATGGATAAACAACAAGGTTCTATTGTATAGCACAGGGAAGTATATTAAATATCCTGTAATAAACAATAATGGAAAAAATATGAAAAATATATATATGTGTAAAAAAATAAAAATATTATAATAGGCTTAAAAATTTTTAATGAATATGGCAAAATGTTGATTCAGAAGTGTAAAACTGGGTGTGAGTACCTATGTATTTTTATTTTATATTACTCAGCAAACTTCTCCGTGTATTTGAGAAATAGAAAAAACAATGTGAATATGTGAAATATTAAGACATGGAGATAAGGATTGTTGAGACCTCTTCAGAAAAGATTTGCTATGAAGGAAAAGAAATGAAGCAAGAGATGGAGGATGCTGTGAAGTCAAGTGAGGTTTTTCTTTTCTTTCTTTTTGCTTCTTTTTTAAACTGAAGATAGTGGAGAGCCTGTCGTAAGTTGATGAAAATGATCTAGCTTGAGGATGAAATGAATGATTCAGGAGAGGTGGGGCTAAATACAGGGAAAAACATTGCAAAACCAAAGAGAAGCTTTGGTGAGTATAAGGATTTTTTTACTCTGTGATTGATAGGAACCAAAAAATTGGAACAATATAAATTTACATAAACAGGCAAAGGGTCAAATTGTGGACTGTTCCTATTCTGAAATACTGTAGCCCTGCTAATGCAAATGAGGACAGAGGTTTAAAGACCGGGGTTTAAAAATTTTTTTAAAAGAAGACGATCAAAGCTACGTGAAAACACTTTTTCTATATGAGAAGATGAAACCAGACATTTCGAAATGCACATATAAATATACAGAAAGTCAGGGAAAAGTCTCAGGAGGCACACTAAATAGAACCCTCTGGAGAGGGACCTGGGATGAGGAGGAAGTTCATGAAGAATCTTTTTCTGCCTATATTATTGGGATGTTTTGTGTTGAGAATATTTTCCTGTATTACTTGGCCGAAACCAGCAAAAGTGAGGAAAACAAATGGAAGTTTTCCTCCGTGTACAGTTTAGACGTACAAATGTATTGACCACAGAAGCACAAGTGCTATTTCTTCCATATCCAACTTACTTAAACTATTGGTAGCCAACTAACAATGAGCTTCTCCAAATTTACATTTTAGTGAATGATAACATTTGGCTATAAACTGATGATAAAGATTTCCATGAATCATGAAGTTGTAAGCCACAACAGAGTCCGTGTTCAGCTATGGGACCACAGCGTGATACAGACATGGTCCCTGCCCTATGGGAAAATCTCTGTCTAACAGGTGAGATTGAAAGGAAAAACAAAAACAAAACTGTAACCCATGCCCTCATCCAGAAATCTCACTCCTTGATATCCACCCAAATGAGCTGAAATCTTATGTCTATACCAAACATGCACACAGAGGCTTATGGCAGCTTTATTCATAATTACCAAATCTTGCAAGAAACCAAGATGTCCTTCAAGAGGTGAATGAATAAGCTGCAATATATACAGAATATGAAAAGACATGGAGGAAACTTAAATGTCTATTACTAAGTGAAAGAAGTCAATCTGAAAAGGCTACTTACTGTATGATTCCAATTATATTATATTTTGGGAAAGGTGAAACTCTGGGGACAGCAAAAAGATCAGTGGTTGCCAGGGCTGGTGGGAGGGAGGGATGAGTAGCCAGAGCCAAGAGGGTTTCTGGGCAGTGAAACTGCTCTGTATGATATTACAATGATGGATACATGTCATTAAAAATTTGACCAAACTCAAGAAGTATACAACACCAAGAGTGAACTTTAATGTAAATTGTGGACTTTGTGTGATATGATGTGTCATTGTAGGTTCATCAGTTATCACAGTTACCAACCCAGTGGGGGTTGTTGATAGTGGGTGAGGCTGTGTATTTGGTGGGGGCAGGAGGTAAATGGAAATTCTCTGTCATTTCTGCTTGACTTACTGTGAACATAAATCTGCTCTAAAAAGTAGTCTACTTAAAAATATATATATATAATTGAAATCCAGTTCTAAAATTTTATTATTCTAAATATTTTTAAGAAAATAATTCTTGTTCATTGACCTTTAACATTAATTTTAAAGTCTCATTTGTTATGAGGCTCCAAACCAAGTTAAATATTTTTTTAAAAATATATATATACTATACATACTTCATACTTTTAAAAGAATGCTTACATTTTTAATAGTATATATAAGTCACAGTGCAAATATTTATACTCAAATAACATTTACATAATGTCAGATAAAAAAAAATACTGAACTATACAGTCCTGCTTGCCAAATTGCTTAATATCTTTTTACCTGATCTACCAGCAGATGGCATAGGAGACTTGAGGCTCAGAATGTCTATCACTAGAGATGACTCTAGTCTCTCCTATGCCCTCCCTCTCCCTCCCTGCATTGGCTGCTAGAGCAGCTTGAGAGACTCATGATACATTGATGTTCAGTTGTGCTTCATTCTTTGCAATCCCGTGCACTGTAGCGCGTCAGGTTCCTCTATCCACGGAAATTTTCAGGCAAGAATACTAGAGTAGGTTGCCATTTTCTACTCCAGGGGATCTTCCTGACCCAGAGATCGAACTCCCATCTCCTGCATCACCTACATTGGCAGGCAGATACTTAACCACTGCAAAACCTGAGTTATTGTTGTTTAGTCACTCAGTTGTGTCTGACTCTTTGCAACCCCATGGACAGCAGTGTGCCAGGCTTCCCTGGCCTTCACTATCTTCCAGAGTTTGCTTATGTCCATTGAGGGGGTGTTGGTATTCTGTCATTCAGTCACGTCCGACTGTTTGCAACCCCATGGACTGCAGAACACCAGCTTTCCTTGTTGTACACCATCTCCCAGAGCTTGCTCAGACTCATGTCCATTGAGTCGGTGATGCCATCCAACCATCTCATCCTATATAATCCCTTTCTCCTCCTGCCTTCAATCTTTAGCATCAGAATCTTTTCTAATGAGTTGGCTCTTTGCATCACGTGGCCAAAGTATTGGAACTTCAGCTTCAGCATCAGTCCTTCCGGTGAATATTCAGGGTTGATTTCCTTTAGGATTGATTGATTTGGTCTCCTTGCAGTTCAAGGGACTCTCAAGAGTCTTCTCCAACATCACAGTATAAAAGCATCAATTCTTTGGCGTTCAGCCTTTTTTATGGTCCAACTCTCACATCCTTACATGACTACTGGAAAAACCATAACTTTGACTAGATGGACCTTTGTTGGCAAAGTAATGTCTCTGCTTTTTAATATACTGTCTAAGTTGGTCATATCTTTTCTTCCAATGAGCAAGGGATTTTTAATTTCACTGTTCACAGTGATTTAGGATCCCAAGAAATAAAGTCTGTTACTGTTTCCATTGTTTTCCCATCTATTTGTCATGAAGTGATGGGACAGGATGCCATGATCTTAGTTGTGTGAATGTTGAGTTTTTTTTTTTTCTGAATGTTGAGTTTTAAGCCAGTTTTTTCAATCTCCTCTTTCACCTTTATCAAGAGGCTCTTTAATTCCTCTTCACTTTCTTCCATAAGGGTGGAATCATCTGCATATCTGAGGTTATTGATATTTCTCCCAGCAGTCTTGATTTCAGCTTGTGCTTCATTCAGTCTGGCATATCTCATGATATATTCTGTATATAAGTTAAATAAGCAAGGTGGCAATATACAGCCTTGAAGTACTCCTTTTCCAACTTGGAACCAGTCTGTTGTTCCATGTCCAGTTCTAATGCTTTCTGACCTGCATATAGATTTCTCAGAAATATTTCTCAAAAATCCTGAGAAATACCAGGTCAGGTGGTCTGGTATTCCCATCTCTTTAAGAATTTTCCATAGTTTGTTGTGATCCACACAGTAAAAGGCTTTAGCATAGTCAATGAAACTGAAGTAGGTGTTTTCCTGGAATTCTCTTGCTTTTTCTATGATCCAACAGAAGTTGGCAATTTGATTTCTGGTCCCTCTGCCTTTTCTAAATCCAGCTTGGACATCTGCAAGTTCTCAGTTCATGTACTGTTGAAGTCTAGCTTGAAGGATTTTGAGAATGATCTTGCTAGCATATGAAGAGTGCAATTGGGTGGTAGTCTGAACACTCTTTGGCACTGCCTTCTTCAGGATTGGAATGAAAACTGACCTTTTCCAGTCCTGTGGCTGCTGCTGAGTTTTCCAAATTTGCTGGCATATTGAGTGCAACACTTTCACAGCATCATCTTTTAGGATTTGAAACAACTCAGCTGGAATTACATTACCTCCACTAGCTTTGTTCATAGAGATGCTTCCTAAGTTCCACTTGACTTCACACTCCAGGATTTCTGGCTCTAGGTGAGTCATCACACTATCGTGGTTATCTAGGTCATTAAGATCTTTTTTGTATAGTTCTTCTGTGTATNACTCAGCTGGAATTACATTACCTCCACTAGCTTTGTTCATAGAGATGCTTCCTAAGTTCCACTTGACTTCACACTCCAGGATTTCTGGCTCTAGGTGAGTCATCACACTATCGTGGTTATCTAGGTCATTAAGATCTTTTTTGTATAGTTCTTCTGTGTATTCTTGCCATCTCTTCTTAATATCTTCTGTTGGGTGGCATCACCTGGGTGGCCACAGGTAAAAACTGAGACCCACTTCAGGTCCAGGGCTCGTTCTCCCGGTCTTATGAACAATAAAGTGTAGGCTAGAGGGATGAAGAGTACTGGGGGTGTCTACTAGGAGGGAAAAAGAAATAAAAGACTTATTTATTGAACTTTTACTGTATGCCAGATCCAGTGCTAAGCCCTCAAGTGCATCATCTCATGGGATTCTACAAATATCCCATAAGGTGGGTGTCCAACATTATTGTCATTTCATGGAGAAACTGAGAAACTAAGGTTCTGTCACCCCTATATCATGTCTCCCTCTGAGCCAATTACATCAATCCTTGAAGCCCCAGGAAGCCTTCTTATGAGTGCCCTTTGTTTAGGGTAAGTGAGATGGATAGATTTTTTATGTGGACATTGGTTCTTGTAAAGGCATACCCAGATCACTAGTAAACCTTTAATTCTGGGTGTGTTTGGGAGAGTGTTTCTGGAAAAGAAGAACATTGGAATCAGTAGACTGAGTAGAGATTTACTCTCACCAACATTGGTGGGCATCATCCAGTCCTTGGGGTCTGAATGAAACAAGACAAATTCTCCCCTGTCTTCTTACTGCTTCTGTCTTTATTTTTTAATTTTAATTTTTTAGTTTGTTTTGCTTTACAATACTGTATTCATTTTGCTATACATTGACATGCATCAGCCACGAGTGTATATGAGCTCCCAATCCCGACCCCCCCCCCCCNTGGGATTGCTGGGTCATAAGGCAATTCTATTTGCAATTTTTTAAGGAATCTCCACACTGTTCTCCATAGTGGCTGTACTAATTTGCATTCCCACCAACAGTGTAAGAGGGTTCCCAGAGCTTCTGTCTTGAGTCTCCATACTCTGAAACTTAAAACAGTGGTCCCCTTGGTTCTCAGGTCTTCAGACTCAGACTTGGAGTAACACTTTCAGCTTAATTGGTTTTCAATCTTAATCCTCAGTCTGAGTTATAGCACTGGCTTTGCTTGTTCTCTAGCTTACAGACAGCAGATTGTGGGACTTCTCAGCATCTGTAACCATGAAAGCTTGTTCTCATAATAAATGTCATAAATGTCCTCTAATATATCCCTATATATGCACATTGTCCTAGAAACATGAATTTGAACTGCTCAGATTCATTTACACGCAGATCCTTTCAAGAATAAATATAGTTCTGCAGGTTCTGCAGTTTGTGGAATCCAAGGATGTGGAAATGAGGGTATGGAGGGCAGACTGCAAGTTATATGGGGATTTTTGACTGAGCAGGGCAACCCTGACTACCATGTTGTTCAATTGTACCCTATTGGTTGGCTTCCCTGGTGGTTCAGACAAAGAATCTGCCTGCAATGCAGAAGACCCGGGTTCCATCCCTGGGTCAGAAAGATCCTCTGGAGAAGGGAAATCATGTACCAATGTGAGAACTGGACCATAAAGAAAACTGAGCACCAAAGAATTGATGCTTTTGAACTGTGGTGTTGGAGAAGACTCTTGAGAGTTCCTTGTACTGCAAGGAGATCAAATCAGTCAATCCTAAAAGAAATCAACCATGATTATTCACTGGAAGGATTGATGCTGAAGTTGAAGCTCCAATAATTTTGCCAGCTAATGTGAAGAACTGACTCATTGGAAAAGACCCTGATGCTGGGGAAGATTGAGGGCAGGAGGAGAAGGGAACGACAGAGTATGAGATGGTTGGATGGCTTCACCAACTCAATGGATATGAGTTTGAGCAAACTCTGGGAGATAATCAATGATGGAGAAGCCTGGCATGCTTCAATTCATGGGGTTGCAAAGAGTTGGATATGATTCAGCAACTGAAGAACAACAACAAAGTTATTGGCTATACTGCGTCTTACCACACGCAAGGAGGTCACATATACCCATGGGTGTTTGTTTTGTTATACATCTTGATTATCTGATGGCAAAACATGCTATTCTAGTCTTCCCTGATGGTGAGAAACAGCCGTTATGGGAATTTTGTAAATATCTTATTGACATGATCTACCCTCTAAAGGGTATAAATTTTTACATGTGGTATAGAAATACTAAAGTTGAAAGTTGAAAGTTAAGTCGCTCAGTTGTGTCCAACTCTTTGCAACCCCATGGACTGTAGCCCACCAGGCTCCTCCATCCATGGGATTCTCCAGGCAGGAATACTGGAGTGGGTTGCCATTTCCTTCTCTGAAATCATGTTAAATGCCTGTACTATTTTAGCATTTTCCTAAAATGAATTTGGATGTACACAACCAGATTAATTCCAGAAGGATCACTACCCAGCCATGGCAGGCATAGTTTAGTGAGATCCAGATAATTCAGTTTGGACTACCCCTCCCAGAACTGGAGGGTTTGCCTTATATAGTCAAACCCTTTCTCAGCAACGCAAAGGCCAGGAACTAAGACTTATGGACCCACCAGGAAAACCATGAGGACTGCTCATGTCCAGGGTCATGACCTGTGTCAGCAGTGAGGACCCTGGCAAGAGCTCTTCACTCCACTGGTTCATTGGTCACTGAGTATGTTCCCCTGTGTAAACAGACACAGAAATAAGCAAGGAGGTATGAGATGCCCCAGATAGAATAAAGAACTTTCAGGAATAGTAAGGTTTCAGATCATAGACAACTCCATGCCTTGGGAGGTGGGAGGGGGGTTCAGGACTGGGAACTCATGTACACCCGTGGCTGATTCATGTCAATGTATGGCAAAACCAATACAGTATTGTAAAGCAAAATAAAGTAAAAATAAAAAAAGAAATAAAATGAAAAAAAAATCGGTATCTGGAAATTCCCAAGATATAANTCCAGGGTCATGACCTGTGTCAGCAGTGAGGACCCTGGCAAGAGCTCTTCACTCCACTGGTTCATTGGTCACTGAGTATGTTCCCCTGTGTAAACAGACACAGAAATAAGCAAGGAGGTATGAGATGCCCCAGATAGAATAAAGAACTTTCAGGAATAGTAAGGTTTCAGATCATAGACAACTCCATGCCTTGGGAGGTGGGAGGGGGGTTCAGGACTGGGAACTCATGTACACCCGTGGCTGATTCATGTCAATGTATGGCAAAACCAATACAGTATTGTAAAGCAAAATAAAGTAAAAATAAAAAAAGAAATAAAATGAAAAAAAAATCGGTATCTGGAAATTCCCAAGATATAAACTGAGAAAATAGGATAATACTTCATGCAGGATAGCAGTAGGTTTACACTAGGGGTCTTTTTATTTCTGACCATTTCTTTATAATCATCCACCAGAGATAACCTTAACTTATGCTCAAGATCAAATCCCTCTAAAGGCATTTAGGTTCACATTTCTAACTCTGTGGGACACATGTTCCCGAAAGTCACATCAGCTCTCCAGGTCAACATTTTCCTTCTGCACCTTGACTGGCTCACTTTTCCTTTTCTCATTCACATGAGCAGATGTCTGAAACCATGGGTCTGGTTTCCCTTTATGACATACCTGTGTCATAGATGTCAGCTTCCAAGTGCCCAGAAGAAAGCTTTTGATAGGTGCACCCAACTAGGCAGGGATGTATTCAATAATTTCTAAATGAGAGTATTCATCGTAGTCATAGGAAGCAAAGAAGATGGAGTTAAGCCAAATGGTCCTGGGATGTCCTAAGTCTCTCAGAATCTCCAAAAGCTCAGCTCAAAGCTGGGCAAGTCTCTCTTCTGAAAGAACTGCCTGAGAGCTGTGACTCTCCAGAGGGGCTGGGTAAAACTCATGACTTAACTTGGGCAGCCCTGAGGTGTGACGCAGCAGCTTCTCCATGGCAGCCATGGAGAGGAGGTTCCCACACATGCTGAAGGACCTGAGCTGGGAGCAGTGGCTCAGGGCAGGCAGGAAGGCCTCGATTTGGGAGTCCATGATCTCACACTGATTTAAATCCAATTTCTGGAGGGTATCTGCAACTTGCTCCAGCAGAACTTGAAGGAGCTCAGGACTAAAGTCAGCCAGGGTGACACCACTCAGATCCAGGCCTTTTAGCTGACTGATGCTCGGGCACTGGGAGAGGTGGGTCAAATCTGATTCTGTAAGGAGGCAGTGAGTTATCGCCAGGTTATCCAAGGGGCTCATCAGACACCTGAGAAGAAAGGGCAATTAGGTCTGAGAAACAGTGGAGGCAGGTGACCTCCAGGTAAGAGACAGGTGATTTGCCTAAGGCCAGGGTCATTCTGACCATCACATAAAGGTCAATATCCAACATGCACAGTTTCATTTTAGCCTGAGTTCTTTCACCTTCACTGTGTGACTGTGTAAGTACATAGAACCTTGAAATCTTTCTTTCCTAATCTGTCAACCAGGGTGTAACATACTCTACTTTCTTATGAGGGTGCATGAACATAATGGAATATCTAGAACCTGGTCAGAGGGAGGGCCTGACATCACGTCTAAACCAAGTGCAGGTACCTCCGAATTTTAGTATTGGGAGAGAAGGCAAAAGATACTTTCATCTCAGGCTTTCTTCTGTCTGTGCTTGGGCTCAGGCACTCATATCTCAGGCTTGGTGAGGTACCTGGGTTACATGAATAAAAAAACAACCTGACTAATTTCCTACAATACCAACTGAGGTTTCCAGTCTGTAGGGGCTCATTTATGTCCCTGTGTCATCTGCAAACGATCTACCACTTTCTACTGTCCCTTTGGCTCCTGCTCTATTATCATTATCTCCAGAACCATGCGTTTCCCATATATTAACTATCTTACCTGAAGCACAAAACAACATTTTAAAGACAGGGAATTTGAGAGAGGCTCATTGTGGCCACAGACTTGTACAGCACAGAGCTTCCACTTAGAAATGCTCAGGTCCCTCCTCAAGACCCTTTCCACTTGTTTTCCTAAGTTGTCTGGACATAGATCTCTCCTCCTAAAGCAGAAACCTCAAACTGTTCTTTGGTAGATTCCGGTCCCCTAGTCTATAGCTCCCTAGATTGGTGTCCCTTTCCAGAGCCTCTATCCATTTGTTCCTCTACCTTGATTTGGGTAGCTATGTGTTACCACACTTTAGGGTAGAGCATAAACTAAGACAGTGCACTTGACATTGTAGTGTTGGGTTCACTGTTTCTCAGCCAGTGGTGCCTCTCTCGCCGGAGCATCTGGTCCAGACGGCCTGACAGGAAGAAGGGAGATTCCAGATAGAGATCCCGGAGGCAGTGCAGCTTGAGGAACTGAGAGGTAAACTGGACAACAACCTGCTTTTGCTGCTCCTCAGAGGCAGAAAGCATGAGTCTCTTCACGTCACTCATCTGGCCCAGGAGAGGAGCGAATGTGGCCAGGCTGGACAGATGCCAGTTCTGGTTGACTTCTACATCCTGGATACAGTCCAGCTGCACCATACTCAGGACCTTCATAATATTTTCCACAGGTATTCCAAAGATCTTCAGCTTCTTACAGCACAGATGTATGGAATCTTTTCTCTGTTCTGCCCACCTCATGAGGTAGGTGAGGAACTCATCCATGGCCCATTCCTTGAGGCTTATCTCTACGAACACCTCCAAGGGAGCCAAGGGCTGCTGTGTCCTTGACCTGTCCTCAGGAACTGGTGCCATCAGTGAGCTTGAGGACATGTGGTCCATGTATCCAGACCACATGCTCCAGAAGTTCTGGCCAGTATTCCTTAAATCCAACACCCGCAGTTTGCACCTCCTGTGGGGAAACACCAGATGGGCATCAACGGTTTAAAATCCAAACTGAATGAAACCAGTCTCAGAATATAGGGAACACTAAGACCTCTCACCTGAGTTTTTACTTCCTGATATTCCCTGCTTTCTTGCCCTCCTCCTCTTCAGTAGGGATACTGCCTCATTTTCCTCTATCTCCTTTGCCCCTACATCCATCCTGATTTTCTCCTTCTACAATCCTTAAGAATCCCTGGGAAGAGGCTGGGACATGTTCTTGCAGGTTTCCCTGCATCTTAGACACTCCTACACTTCCAGAAGGCATTTCCCAAAGAGGGCTCGGCAATGGTTAAGGCCTCTGAAATTCTTCATTGACATTATCAGAAGCCTCTGGTCCATCCCTTGACCATTCACTCTATGACCCCAGCTGTCTCTTCAGGATGTCTAGTAACCTTCCAGGCTACCTGGATTAGACTTACCTGGGGCACTCCTTCTGGGCAAGCAGGACATCAAGTCCATCCAGTACTGCTTGTAAGGTTATCAGATGAAGCAGCTCCATCAGGCCCCCCAGAGGCAGGTGGACGAAAGGCCAGGTGTGCACTATGGTCTTCAGGGTCTGACTGTGACTCCCATAGAAGGCTTCCATGAAGAGTGGGGGGAAGAGCTCGATGGGCAGAAACTCCAAAGCACTCATGGCCAAGTCCTCATTCCTTAGCAGGCTTGTAGCTGCCAGATCCAGGAGTCTGGGTGGGGCCCAAAGACTCATTCTGATGTGACTCTGCTACAAAAGAAATCCTGTGGAAACTTCCAGAGAACAAGGCATCCTTCTCAGGCCAAGCAAGAACACACCTCTGTCTCCCCACTCTTCAGAGGAATCTTCTCAGGGCCAAGGTCACTGCCCTGGGAATAGTGCAAGTGCCTGTTAGTCCCAATTACACTCTGGACTCTGAGCACAAAGCCATAGCTCTGCCCCTATGGGCACTAGAGCATGATCTCACAAGTAGCAAGGCGGCAGAAATCCAACCATTAGTCTATCCATTTCCATCCACTGCTTTGCTTAATCATGTATCACTGGGAAGTGGGTATCATGAGCTAAAGGCTGAGCTTCATCTTTTTTTGGGGAAAAATTTTAATATATCACTTAAAGCCTTAAAACTATGGGAATAGGAGCATCATGTGGCCCAATATAGCCCACAGTTCACTGGGCGGGGAAAGGGTAAGAGATACCCCTAGAATGAATGCTGTTTGTGCTCAAACTAAATATTTTAAATTTCAAGAAATAAAATTTCAAAAAAAAAAAGAGAAAAAAATTTTAAAAAGAAATGAAATTCCAAAGATGTTTTTCACTAAAAAGAGGATCTGCTTTGTTAAGACATTTAAAAAGCACCAACCAAATATTTGGGATTCAGTCAATACTACCTTCAAGGTAAAACCAGAATCTTAAATCAGCGTATATGAAAATAAATAATTTTCATTCATTTATTTTTAGTTTTCAATTTTGGCAGCATGGCATGGGGTGTCTTAGTTCCCAGACCAGGAATGAAGCTGTGATCCCTGCAGTGGTCCAATTCTGGGATGCCCAGGGAAATCCCCAGTAAGCAGGTTTTAAAATTAATCTCTCCTTTCATCCCGATATGCCTGCCACCATTCAAGACCAGTTGACCATGGGTACAGTGAAGGCGTCTTTAGTTGCCTCTGTAACTTACCAGCTCTGTTGTGGTTGGCAGGCTGCTCCCACCTCAGACTTGAGAACCCTGGTGGTGACTCTGGAACCCTGAAGATTCTGCATCTCTTTGGTGTCTGAGGCTTGTATAGACCTTTCTAATCACATCTTCCTTCCTTCCAACAACTAACTGCCAATCAGAAAGTGATACCTGATTAGATTTCAGACTGCCTATTGGGTTAATCCTGATTGGATCTTTGTTACCTTTAGAGGAATTGATTGAATCAGATTTCATTCAGGAAGGATAAAGAATAAGGGAGGGGTATTGGATTTATGGATTCACCCACAAATATGGATTTGGCTTTACTAATATTCATAGTAATAAGCCTGGGTGTGAGACAGGAAAGAGGTTATCCTTTTGTGACAGAAAAAACAAAACTTTGAAGCACCATTGTTTGGGGATCTTCAGCCATAAAAAAATTATCAAAATGTCCTAGAATTAAAATTGCTTTATGAAGACAGTAGTGTTCCCAAAGAAAGCAAAAAGTGGGGTGGTGCTATTTCCCTCGAGATGTATCCACCTCTATCATTTGTCACTGAGGTGTTATGTTTGACAAGTGGAGATAAGGAATCCACTCAAGAAGTAAAGGGAAGTCCTTTGGGGGATGTGACTGGTATTCCAATCTTAACTCAAGACATCTCTGAAAACATCAGGTCAAAATCACATTTGAGAGCTAAGAGTGAGGGCTAGGTAGTTGGAGCTGGACGTCCCTAGAGGGACAATGTGAGTAACGCAAATAGTGTAAAATGTAGGGTTTTTTTCTTTTTGTTTTTTCATTCTCTTGGGGAAGAAGGAAATTTAGAAGACTTTTCTCTGGGTTGTGTTTAGAAATTAAAAGGAGTGACTAAAAGGAAGCAGTATCATCTCTGAAGGGTATCCTCTCCAAAAGTTGAGATCAGTACTATAAATTGAATGAAAAGATTGTTTTCACTTTAAAAATTTATTGATTTTTAAAATTATTATTTATTTAGTTTTAAACTTTACAATATTGTATTGGATTTGCCATACATCAACATGAATCTGCCATGGGTGTACACATGTTCCCAAACCTGATCCCCCCTCCCAACCTCCCCATACCATCCCTCTGGGTCATCCCAGTGCACCAGCCCAAATATCCTATATCCTGCATCAAACCTAGACTGGCGATTCGTTTCTTATGTGATAGTATACGTTTCAATGCCATTCTCCCAAATCATCCCACCCTCTCCCTCTCTCATAGAGTCCAAAAGACTGTTCTATACATCTGTGTCTCTTTTGGTGTCTTGCATACAGGGTTACCGTTACCATCTTTCTAAATTCCATATATGTGTTAGTATACTGTATTGGTATTTTTCTTTCTGGCTTACTTTACTCTGTATAATAGGCTCCGGTTTCATCCACCTCATTAGAACTGATTCAAATGTATTCTTTTTAATGGCTGAGTAATACTCCATTGTGTACATGTACCACAGCTTTCTTATCCATTCATCTGCTGATGGACATCTAGGTTGCTTCCATGTCCTGGCTATTATAAACAGTGCTGCGATGAACATTGGGGTACACGTGTCTCTTTCAATTCTGGTTTCCTCAGTGTGTATGCCCAGCAGTGGGATTGCTGGGTCATAAGGCAGTTCTATTTGCAATTTTTTAAGGAATCTCCACACTGTTCTCCATAGTGGCTGTACTAATTTGCATTCCCACCAACAGTGTAAGAGGGTTCCCTTTTCTCCACACCCTCTCCAGCATTTATTGCTTGTTGACTTTTGGATCGCAGCCATTCTGACTGGTGTAAAATGGTACCTCATCGTGGTTTTGATTTGCATTTCTCTGATAATGAGTGATGTTGAGCATCTTTTCATGTGTTTGTTAGCCATCCGTATGTCTTCTTTGGAGAAATGTCTATTTAGTTCTTTGGCCCATTTTTACTTTAAATATTTAAAATGAGAAATTGCAGAAGCCATGTAACTAAGAGTGTTATTGAGATGTGGGAGTCTATCTGAGCTGGAACGCTTTGAGATGCACATTTTTAAACATTCTTTCTTTACATATATAAGAATTACTGAGACAAGAAAGAGGCAGGGCACAACGTTTAAAAGAAGGACAAGACATAAACTGATTAGAAACAACCAGGTCCAGGATGGTGGACTCAACTTGCACTTGCCCTTGATCCTCAGTATAGCTCATTGTAGCACAACCCAGCTGCCATGATGGCTCCAAGGATGAACATTAATGGTCAAAAAGTGGGCAGTGGTCCAATTCCTGGAAATCCCTACCCTTTCCCCAAGATGAAAGAGGCTTCCCTGGTGGCTCAGATGCTAAAAGAATCTGCTTGCAATACAGGAGACCTGGGTTCAATCCCTGGGTTAGGAAGATCCCATGGAGAAGGGAATGGCTACTCACTCAAGTGTTCTTGCCTGGAGAATTGCATGGACAGGGGAGCCTGGCAGACTATAGTCCATGGGGTTGCAAAGAGTCAGACACAACTGAGTGACTAATATTTTATTGCCCCAAGATAGCTGGAATACTCCTCTCACTCATTAGCTTATAAAATTATTGCTACTGCTACTGCTAAGTCGCTTCAGTCGTGTCCGACTCTGTGCGACCCCATAGATGGCAGCCTGCCAGGCTCCCCGGTCCCTGGGATTCTCCAGGCAAGAACACTGGAGTGGGTTGACATTTCCTTCTCCAATGCATGAAAGTGAAAGTGAAGTTGCTCAGTCGTGTCCGACTCTTCGCGACCCCATGGACTGCAGCCCACAAGGCTCCTCCGTCCATGGGATATTCCAGGCAAGAGTGCTGGAGTGCGGTGCCATTGCCTAACCTAGATAGTGTGTTGAAAAGCAGAGACACTACTCTGCTGACAAAAATTCACATAGTTAAAGCTATGGTCTTTCCAGTGGTCCTGTATGATTGTGAGAGCCAGACCATAAAGAAGGCAGAACACCAAAGAATTGATGGCTTAGAACTGTGGTGCTAGAGAAGACTCCTGAAAGTCACTTGGACAGCAAGGAGATCAATTCAGTCAATCTTACTGGGGATCAATCTTGAATATTCACTGGAAGGACTGATGTTGAAGCTGCAGCTCCACTCTTGTGGTCATTTTATGTGAACAGCTGACTCACTGGAAAAGTCTCTGATGCTGGGAAAGATTGAGGGCAGAAGAAGGCATCAGAGGGTGAGATGGCTGGACGGTATCACCGATGCAATGAACTTGGGCAAACTTTAGGAGATGCTAAGGGACAGGGAGGCCTGGCGTTCTGCAGTCCATGGGGTTGAAGAGTTGGGCACAACTGGGCGACTGAACAACAACAAACCAGGGACAATTGCAACATGTGAATCTCAAGTTCAAATCCACCTAAATAAATTTAGATTCCTATTTCTGACTCTACAGGACACATGTCCACAAGTATCACATTACGGGGGAGACTACATTTCCCCCTGCAATCCTGCTTCCCTGTAGGATCACCTTTCCTTTTCACATTCACATTGAGTAGATGTCTGAAACCATATGTCTGTTTTCCCTTCACAATGTATCTTGTCCAAGATTTCAGTTTCCAAGTTCTCAGTAGAGAGCTTGGGATTGATGCAACCAACTAGGCTGGAATGTTACCGCCATATATGATGGGCTCAGGATGATAGAATGTGTTATCTCCACAGTGTGGACAGGGGGTGAAGCAAATCCAGATGGTCCTGGGACATCCTAAGTCCTTCATAATCTCAAGCAGTTCAGTCCGACACTGGGCAAGTCGCCTAGGTTGGAGGATCCCCTGAGAGCTGAAACTCTCCTGAAGGACAGGGTACAGCTCTCGACTTAAACTGGGCAGCTCAGAGGTATGTCGCAGCAGCTTTTTCAGGATGGCCATGGAGAGGAGGTTCCCACGCAGACTGAAGGATGTGAGCTGGAAGCAGTGGCTCAGAGCAGGCAAGATGGCCTCAAGGTGGGTGTCCCTGATCCCAGATTGCTCTAAGTACAGCTCCTGGAGGGTGGCTGAAACTTTCTCCAGCAGAGCTGGGAGGAGCTCAGGACTAGAGTAGGTCATGGTGACCCCACTCAGATTCAGGCTTTTTAGCTGACTGATGTTCGGGCTCTGGGACAGATGGGTCAAGTCTGAATCTGTAAGGAGGCAGTAAGTTATTGAAAGGTTGTCCAAGGGCTTCATCAGGCACCTGGGGAGAAACAGAGACATTAGGTCTTAGATACTTGAGGTTAAAGCTGACCGCAAGTTGAGAGACAAGTGATCTGCCCAAGCCCAGGTTTGGTATGATGATCTGATAAGGACTGAAACCCAGAATGGCCAGTCTTATTGTAGCCAGGGTCATTTATCCTCCTGTGTGACTGGGTCAAATACATAGAGTCTTGAAAACTCTCCTCATTAGGCAAGCAGAGAAAAACTTACTCCACTTTTGAGGATGAATGAAGATAATGTGATGCACTAGATAGCATATTCAAAAGCAGAGACATTACTTTGCTGACGAAGGTCCATCTAGTCAAGGCTATGGTTTTTCCAGTAGTCATGTATGGATGTGAGGGTTGGACTGTGAAGAAGGCTGAGCACCAAAGAACTGATGCTTTTGACCTGTGGTGTTGGAGAAGACTCTTGAGAGTCCCTTGGACTGCAAGCAGATCCAACCAGTCCATTCTGAAGGAGATCGGCCCTGAGATTTCTTTGGAAGGAATGATGCTAAAGTTGAAGCTCCAGTACTTTGGCCACCTCATTCGAAGAGTTGACTCATTGGAAAAGACTCTGATGCTAGGAGGGATTGGGGGCAGGAGAAGGGGATGACCGAGGATGAGATGGCTGGATGGCATCACTGACTCTATGGGTGTGAGTTTGAGTGAACTGCGGGAGTTGGTGATGGACAGGGAGGCCTGGCGTGCTGCGATTCATGGGGTTGCAAAGAGTCAGATACAACTGAGCGACTGAACTGAACTGAACTGAACTGAGAACAAGTTTAGAGGAGAGCCTGATACCTTGTTTCAATTGAGAGTATCACTAAAATTTAATAGTAAGAGATACACTTAAAATGCTTCCAATCCATGCTTCCTTCACACTTGCTTTCACCCCAGGTACCCATCTCAGGCACGTGAGGCTTTTTGGGTGACATGCATAAAGGACCAACCTGGACAAGATCCCACAACATCCACTGAGGATGCCAGTCTGCACAGGCTCACTTACGTCCCTGCTTTATCTGCAAACCATATACCAATTTTTATGACCCCCACTCTATTACCATCATCTCCAGAGTCATGCATTTCCCATATATTAATAAGCTTATCTGAGGCTTCCCAGGTGGCACTAGTGGTAAAGAATTGGCCTCCCAATCCAGGAGACATAAAAGACAGGATTTTTATTCCTGGGTCGGGAAGATCTCCTGGAGGAGTGTATGGCTACCAATTCCAGTATTCTTGCCTGGAAAATCCCATGGAAAGGAAAGCCTGATGGGCTACAGTCCATAGGATTGCAGAGAACTGGACATGACTGAGTGACTTAGCATACACACATGGAGAAAAAAAGCGACCTTTATAGATGGGAATTAGGCTCATTGTGGTCACAAAACCAGTGAGCATGGAGCTTCTGTTTAAAATGCTCATGACTGATGGAATTTTCCATCTTCAGTGCTCCATTCCCTTAATTATTTTCAAGTCACCTCAGCTACTGTTGTTCAATTGCCCAGTGATGTCTAACTTTGTGATCCCATGGACTGCAGCATGCCAAGGCCTCTCTGTCCCTCACCATCTCCTGAAGTTTGCCCAAGTTTATGTCCAATGAGTCAATGATGCCATCCAGCCATCTCATCCTCTGACACCCTCTTCTGCTTCTGCCCTCAATCTTTCCCATCATCAGGGACTTTCCCAGTGAGTCAGCTGTATGCATCAGATGACCCAAATGCTGGAGTTTCAATTTCAGCATCAGTCCTTCCAACAAGTATTCAGGATTGATTTTCATTAAGACTGACTGGTTTGATTTCCTTGCTTTCCAAGGGACTCTCAGCACCACAGTTCAAATGCACCAGTTCTTGGTGTTCTGCCTTCTTTATGGTCTCTCACAACCATATGTGACCACTGGGAAGACCATAGCCTTGAGTATATGGACCTCTGTGGCCAAGGAATGTCTCTGCTTTTCAAACACTGTCTAGGTTTGTCATAACTATCCTGCCAAGAGGCAAACATCTTCTGATTTCACGGCTGCAGTCACCATCTGAAGTGATTTTAGAGCCCAGGAAGAGGAAATCTGTCACTACCTCCAGCTTTCCCCCTCTATTTGCTGGTCAGTGGTACACACTCACCTGAGCATCTGGTCCAGGCAGCCTTTAAGGTAGAAAGGGGATTCCAGATGGAGATCCTTGAGGTGGTGCAGCCTCAGGAACTGAGAAGTAATTTTGACAACGTGCTGCTCATTCCACTCCTCAGCATCAGGCAGGTGGATGTGGGAGGCAAACAGTTTCTGCACATTGCTCATCTGGCCCAGGAGAGGAGCAATCATGGCCAGAGTGGACAGATGCCAGGTGCAATTCACGTGTAACTCCTGGATACAGTCCAGCTGCACCATGCTCAGGACATTCATAATATTATCCATGGAAAATGAAACAATTTTCAGCTTCTTACAACACAGGTGTATGAAAGGGTCTCTCTGCTCTACCCACTTTAGCAGGTAAGTGAGGAATTCATTCATGGTTCTTTCCTTCAAGTGAAGTTCTGTGAACACCTCGAAGGGAGCCAAGGGCTTCTCGATCCTTGACGCATCCTCAGCCATTGGTGCCACTGATGAGCTTGAGGACACGTGGACACTGGATCCAGACCACATTCTCCAGAAGTCCTGGCCAGTATTCCTTAAGTCCAGCACACGCAATTTGCACCTCCTGTGGGGAATCAGCATATTGGCAGCTATGGTTTTTCGATCCACACAAGATTAGGCAACACTCTGACTTTGCACCTCAGCTTTTGCTTCACATTCCTGACATCGCTTTCTTCCTTGCCCTCTTCTTCCCTCTCTGCCTCACATCCCTCCATCTCCTTTCCCTTGCCATTTCCCTTAATGTTCTACTCTAGAGCCCTTAGGCCTCCCTGAGAGGAGGATGGGCATGTAGTTTCACATTTCCTTGCATCTTAGGCATACCTGCACTGCTGGAAGGCATTCAGCAAAGTGAACTCAGCAATGACCAAGTCTGTTTCTTCACTGGCATCATCAGAAGCCACTGGTCCATCCATTTGTCATTTACTCTCCTACTGTCACCTGTCTCTTCAGGACTGCCCACATCTTACCAGATTACGTGCATCTGACTCACCTTGGACGATCCTTCTGTGTGAGCAGGACATCGAGTCCATCCAGCACTGCTTGTAAGGTTCCCAGATGAGGCGTCTGCATCAGGTCCCCCAGAGGCAGGCGGACAAAGGGCCAGGCTTGCACCAAGGCCTTTAGGGTCTTTCTGTGTCTTCCACAGAATGCTTCCATGAAGAGTAGGGGGAAGAGCTCGATGGGCAGATGCTCCAGAGCAGAAATGGCCAAGGCCTCATCGGTTAGTAGGCTCTTCCCTGCCAGGTTCAGGAGTCTCAGGGGGTTCTGGATACTCATCCTGAATCTGCTCCTAAAGGAATCCTGTAAGAACTTTCAGAGAAGAAGGCATCTTTCTCAGGTAAGCATGAACACCCCTTCATCTGTCTCCCTACTCTTCAGGGGAACCAACTCAGGGTGGAAATCTCTGTTCTGGCAGTTGTGGAATAGCCTCAGTCTTGCACAGTTTCCCTCTGGGCTCAGTGAGGGAAAAGCCATAGCTTTGCCCCTCTGGGCACCAAAACAAGAATCTCATAAGGATCAAGGAGGGAGAAACCCAACCACTAGCCCATCTATTTCCATTCACTGTTGTGCTCAAATTATGTTGCACTGGGAAGTGGATGCCAGGAGCCTGAAAGCTGAATATTTTCAGGGGAAAATCTTTTAGACACTCACTTAGGGTCTTGTGGCTTCAATGGTAAAGAATCTGCCTGCAGTGCGGGAGACCTGGGTTCAGTCCCTGGGTTGGGAAGATACCTTGGAGAAGGAAAGGCTATCTACTTCAGTCTTCTGGCCTGGAGAATTCTATGGACTGTATAGTCCATGAGGTTGCAAAGAGTTGGACAGGACTGAATGACTTTCACTTTCAGGCCTTAAAACTATGGGAATAGAACATCATGGAAGGCACTGAAGTCTCCAACCTCAGCTTCCACAGATAACGGCCTTGGAAAAAGGCAGCAGATACCCCTAAAAGTGAATGCCATTTGCACAAACTATTTTAAAAATAGTTTAATAGTTAATAGTTAATTATGTCAAGAAATAAAATTCCAAATAATTAGATGTTTTCATTACATAAAATCTAGTTGGTTAAGATATTTTTAAATGCCAAAAGGAAATAATAGATCAAGATACTTGGGGCTAATGAAAAATTACACTTAGAGACTAAACGATACATCTGTAAAGAAAGAGGAAAATCTCCCTGATATCCATTGCTGCTTGCCACCAATGGAAACCTCACCATCAAGATGAGGGTGTCCTTTGCTGAGGGCTTCCCAGGTGGTGCTAGTGGTAGAGAACTTGCCTGTCAATGAGGAGACATAAAAGACTGAGGCTTGATCCCTGGGTTGAGAAGATCACCTGAAAGAGGGCATGGCAAGCCACTCCAGTATTCTTGCCTGGAGAATCCCATGAACAGAGATGCCTTGGCTACAGTCCATAGCATCTCAGAGTCGGACACTCACTTATTTGGAAGTTACTTAACACCCACGTCCTTTGCTGAAGTCTGTAACTTACCAGCTCTGCTGTAGTGGGCAGGGTACTCAGAGGTCCGATCTGGTGGAGAAGCCAGGCAGTGACTCCAGATGAAGAGGTTTCTGCACCTCTTCTTTGATGTTTCAGCTTTTTATAGGCCTTTCTAATTATGTCTTCCCCCATCCAACTACTACCATCCAATAGGGAACGTGATGATTGATTAGATTTCTGAACGTCCAGCAGGTAAATCCTGATTGGATCTTTGCCTATAATCAGATGAATTGATTGAATCAGGTGTTCATTCATAGGGATACATAGGGGGAGGGGTGTCAAAGAGTCAATCATTGGTTCATTCCGAGAATACTGATTGGGTTTAACTAATAGGGTCATTTATGGAGGCTTCCCAGGTGGTGCAATGGTAAAGAATTTGCCAAGCAGGAGATCCTAGACACCCGGGTTCCATCCCTAGGTTGGGAATATCTCCTGGAGAAGAAAATGAGAACCCACTCCAGTATTCTTACCTGGGAAATCCCAAGGACAATGGAGCTTGGTGGGCTACTCTCCATGAGATCACAAAGAGTCGGACACGACTAAGCATGGCACACACACTCCCTCCACACACAGTAGGGTCAGTAATAACCATGGGTGTGAGACAGGGAAGCCACTAATGTTTCCTGAGACTGGAAAATTAAAACAAAATTTGAAAGCACCATTGTTTTGGAATTTTTTGACAGATCAGTGTAATCAAAATGTCCCACAATTAAAGCAGTTGCAAAAACACTGTGGTGTTATTCCCAAAGGAAACAACATAAATTATCTGTGTCAAACTGTTACTTAGGTTGTATATCAGAAATATAGCAGATCATGAGTCTGTGAAAGGGAGGAAGGCAAATGCAACTGGGGATGTGCTTGGTCCTCTAGGCTTCAGTTCAGTTCAGTTCAATTAAAGGAAAAGTTGCCAAAAAACTCAATGTCCACCATTGTCATTGGATATCTAAAGCAAATTGGAAAGGTGAATGAGCTCCCTAAGTGGGTGCCTCATGAACTGACAGAAGATCAAAAAATTGTCTTTTTGAAGTGTCTTCTTCTCTTATTCTATGCCACAACAATGAACTATTTCTCAATCAGATTGTGTACTGTGATGAAAAGTGGATTTTATACAACAACTGACAATGACCAGGTCAGTAGTCAGACCAAGAAGAAGCTCCAAAACACTCCCCAAAGGCAAAGTTGCACCCAAAAAGGTCATGATCACTGTTTGGTGGTCTGCTTCCCGTCTGGTCCACTACAGCTTTCTGGATTCTGGGAAAACCATTACATCTAAAAGGTATGGTCAATAAATCAATGAAATGAACTGAAAACTGCAATGACTGCAGCTGGCATTCATCAACAGAATGGGCCTAATTCTTCTCCACAATGACATTTGACTGCAGATCACACAACCAACGCTTCAAAAATTGAATGCATTGGGCCACAAAATTTTGCCTCATCCACCATATATACCTGACTTCTCACCAACCAAATACAACTTCTTTAAGCATCTTGACAATATTTTCAGGGAAAATGCTTCCACAACCAGCAGGAGGCAGAAAATGCTTTCTACGAGTTCATTGAATTCTGAAGCATGGATTATTACACCACAAGAATAAACAAACTTATTACTCATTGGCAAAAATGTGTTGATTGTAATGGTTCCTATCTTGATAAATAAAGATGTGTTTGAGCCTACATATAATAATCTGGTAGCTCAGAAGTAAAAGAATCCCCCTTCAATGTGAGAGACTTGGGTGTGACCCCTGGTTTGGGAAGATCCCCTAGAGGAGGGCATGGCAACTCACTTCAGTATTCTTGCCCGGGGAATCCCCATGGACAAAGGAGCTTGACAAGCTACAGTCCACGGGGTTGCAAAGAATCANAAGGCATCTTTCTCAGGTAAGCATGAACACCCCTTCATCTGTCTCCCTACTCTTCAGGGGAACCAACTCAGGGTGGAAATCTCTGTTCTGGCAGTTGTGGAATAGCCTCAGTCTTGCACAGTTTCCCTCTGGGCTCAGTGAGGGAAAAGCCATAGCTTTGCCCCTCTGGGCACCAAAACAAGAATCTCATAAGGATCAAGGAGGGAGAAACCCAACCACTAGCCCATCTATTTCCATTCACTGTTGTGCTCAAATTATGTTGCACTGGGAAGTGGATGCCAGGAGCCTGAAAGCTGAATATTTTCAGGGGAAAATCTTTTAGACACTCACTTAGGGTCTTGTGGCTTCAATGGTAAAGAATCTGCCTGCAGTGCGGGAGACCTGGGTTCAGTCCCTGGGTTGGGAAGATACCTTGGAGAAGGAAAGGCTATCTACTTCAGTCTTCTGGCCTGGAGAATTCTATGGACTGTATAGTCCATGAGGTTGCAAAGAGTTGGACAGGACTGAATGACTTTCACTTTCAGGCCTTAAAACTATGGGAATAGAACATCATGGAAGGCACTGAAGTCTCCAACCTCAGCTTCCACAGATAACGGCCTTGGAAAAAGGCAGCAGATACCCCTAAAAGTGAATGCCATTTGCACAAACTATTTTAAAAATAGTTTAATAGTTAATAGTTAATTATGTCAAGAAATAAAATTCCAAATAATTAGATGTTTTCATTACATAAAATCTAGTTGGTTAAGATATTTTTAAATGCCAAAAGGAAATAATAGATCAAGATACTTGGGGCTAATGAAAAATTACACTTAGAGACTAAACGATACATCTGTAAAGAAAGAGGAAAATCTCCCTGATATCCATTGCTGCTTGCCACCAATGGAAACCTCACCATCAAGATGAGGGTGTCCTTTGCTGAGGGCTTCCCAGGTGGTGCTAGTGGTAGAGAACTTGCCTGTCAATGAGGAGACATAAAAGACTGAGGCTTGATCCCTGGGTTGAGAAGATCACCTGAAAGAGGGCATGGCAAGCCACTCCAGTATTCTTGCCTGGAGAATCCCATGAACAGAGATGCCTTGGCTACAGTCCATAGCATCTCAGAGTCGGACACTCACTTATTTGGAAGTTACTTAACACCCACGTCCTTTGCTGAAGTCTGTAACTTACCAGCTCTGCTGTAGTGGGCAGGGTACTCAGAGGTCCGATCTGGTGGAGAAGCCAGGCAGTGACTCCAGATGAAGAGGTTTCTGCACCTCTTCTTTGATGTTTCAGCTTTTTATAGGCCTTTCTAATTATGTCTTCCCCCATCCAACTACTACCATCCAATAGGGAACGTGATGATTGATTAGATTTCTGAACGTCCAGCAGGTAAATCCTGATTGGATCTTTGCCTATAATCAGATGAATTGATTGAATCAGGTGTTCATTCATAGGGATACATAGGGGGAGGGGTGTCAAAGAGTCAATCATTGGTTCATTCCGAGAATACTGATTGGGTTTAACTAATAGGGTCATTTATGGAGGCTTCCCAGGTGGTGCAATGGTAAAGAATTTGCCAAGCAGGAGATCCTAGACACCCGGGTTCCATCCCTAGGTTGGGAATATCTCCTGGAGAAGAAAATGAGAACCCACTCCAGTATTCTTACCTGGGAAATCCCAAGGACAATGGAGCTTGGTGGGCTACTCTCCATGAGATCACAAAGAGTCGGACACGACTAAGCATGGCACACACACTCCCTCCACACACAGTAGGGTCAGTAATAACCATGGGTGTGAGACAGGGAAGCCACTAATGTTTCCTGAGACTGGAAAATTAAAACAAAATTTGAAAGCACCATTGTTTTGGAATTTTTTGACAGATCAGTGTAATCAAAATGTCCCACAATTAAAGCAGTTGCAAAAACACTGTGGTGTTATTCCCAAAGGAAACAACATAAATTATCTGTGTCAAACTGTTACTTAGGTTGTATATCAGAAATATAGCAGATCATGAGTCTGTGAAAGGGAGGAAGGCAAATGCAACTGGGGATGTGCTTGGTCCTCTAGGCTTCAGTTCAGTTCAGTTCAATTAAAGGAAAAGTTGCCAAAAAACTCAATGTCCACCATTGTCATTGGATATCTAAAGCAAATTGGAAAGGTGAATGAGCTCCCTAAGTGGGTGCCTCATGAACTGACAGAAGATCAAAAAATTGTCTTTTTGAAGTGTCTTCTTCTCTTATTCTATGCCACAACAATGAACTATTTCTCAATCAGATTGTGTACTGTGATGAAAAGTGGATTTTATACAACAACTGACAATGACCAGGTCAGTAGTCAGACCAAGAAGAAGCTCCAAAACACTCCCCAAAGGCAAAGTTGCACCCAAAAAGGTCATGATCACTGTTTGGTGGTCTGCTTCCCGTCTGGTCCACTACAGCTTTCTGGATTCTGGGAAAACCATTACATCTAAAAGGTATGGTCAATAAATCAATGAAATGAACTGAAAACTGCAATGACTGCAGCTGGCATTCATCAACAGAATGGGCCTAATTCTTCTCCACAATGACATTTGACTGCAGATCACACAACCAACGCTTCAAAAATTGAATGCATTGGGCCACAAAATTTTGCCTCATCCACCATATATACCTGACTTCTCACCAACCAAATACAACTTCTTTAAGCATCTTGACAATATTTTCAGGGAAAATGCTTCCACAACCAGCAGGAGGCAGAAAATGCTTTCTACGAGTTCATTGAATTCTGAAGCATGGATTATTACACCACAAGAATAAACAAACTTATTACTCATTGGCAAAAATGTGTTGATTGTAATGGTTCCTATCTTGATAAATAAAGATGTGTTTGAGCCTACATATAATAATCTGGTAGCTCAGAAGTAAAAGAATCCCCCTTCAATGTGAGAGACTTGGGTGTGACCCCTGGTTTGGGAAGATCCCCTAGAGGAGGGCATGGCAACTCACTTCAGTATTCTTGCCCGGGGAATCCCCATGGACAAAGGAGCTTGACAAGCTACAGTCCACGGGGTTGCAAAGAATCAGATACCACTGAGCAACTAAGCACGGCATAGCACATAATGATCTAAAATTCATGGTTCAAAACCACAATAATGTTTGCACAGACTTAAATAGTTGAGGATTCCAGGCTTTTGAGCACAAGTTCAGGCTTAGTTACTCTGGGGCATGTTCGAACTTCCCAGATCAGAGATTGAACCTGGGTCTCTGCTTTGGCAGGTGGATTCTTTACCACTGAGCCAGCAAGGAAGCCCCCTACTCTTACTTCTTATTATGATTTTAAGCCAACTTTTTCAGACAAGTCCTGACTTAAGCCCAGAGGGGTGAAATCACACTTAGAATAAAACCCCATACCCGCCAGAGATGCTAGGAGGGCTCAAACAAAACCTTGTGTGCATCAGGACACAGGGATCCCACTAGAGACTAGGACAGACCTGCCTTTGAGTGTCTGAGTGCCTCCTGCAGCAGCACGGGTCAGCAGTGACCTGCCATGGGGACAGGAGCTCTGTCTGTATCAGACCTGGGAGACAGGACATATGAGCCCCACCATAGAGCCACTGAACAGACANGACAGACCTGCCTTTGAGTGTCTGAGTGCCTCCTGCAGCAGCACGGGTCAGCAGTGACCTGCCATGGGGACAGGAGCTCTGTCTGTATCAGACCTGGGAGACAGGACATATGAGCCCCACCATAGAGCCACTGAACAGACAATCTACAGCCTGGAGGGCACAAACAAAACCTTGTGCCCACCCAGACCCAGGAGAAAGGAGCAGTGACTCCATAAGAGACTGACCCAGACCTGCTTGTGAGTGTCCAGCAATCTCTAGTGGAGGCGTGCATTGACAGTGGCTGCCGTGGGGTGACAGTGGCTGCCATGGGGTGACAGTGGCTGCCATGGGGTTATGGGCACTGAATTAAACAGTCCTGGCATAAGTCCTTTTGGAGGAGGTCACCAATACTGCTGCTCAGTTCAGTTCAGTCGCTCAGTCACGTATCACTCTTTGTGACCCCACAGACTGCAGCATGCCAGGCCTTCCTGTCCATCACCAACTCCCTGAGCTTGCTCAAACTCATGTCCATCGAGTCAGTGATGCCATCCAANAATACTGCTGCTCAGTTCAGTTCAGTCGCTCAGTCACGTATCACTCTTTGTGACCCCACAGACTGCAGCATGCCAGGCCTTCCTGTCCATCACCAACTCCCTGAGCTTGCTCAAACTCATGTCCATCGAGTCAGTGATGCCATCCAACCATCTCATCCTCTGTCACCCCCTTCTCCTCCTACTCTCAATCTTTCCCAGCATCAGGGTCTTTTCCAATGAAGTCAGTTCTTCTCATCAGGTAGCCCAAGACTGAGAGACTTCTCAGCCTTTGTTTTGTTTTTTTTTTTCCTGAAGAAGTAAGTGGCAACCCACTCCAGTATTCTTGCCTGGAGAATCCGTATGGACAGAGGAGCCTGTCAGGCTACAGTCCTTGGGGTCGCAAAGAGTCGGACACGACTGAGCGGCTAACAACAACAACAAAAAAAAAAAACAATAACAATAACAACTATGGGAATGGATTTGCCTAAAGTCTGAGAAGTCTCTCAGTCTGCTATCTATAAACTAGAGTACCAGCAAAGACAGAAGTTTATCTCAGACTGAAGATTAAGGTTGAGAACCAGGTAAGCTGATGATGTTACTCTAAGTCTGGGGCCAATGACCTGAGAGCTAGGGGAACTGCAGGGAGATCAAACCAGTTAATCTTAAAGGAAATCAGTCCTGAATATTCATTGGAAGGACTGATGCTGAAGCTCCAACTACCTGAAGAGAAGAACTGACTCATTGGAAAAGACCCTGATGCTGGGAAAGATTGAGAGTAGGAGGAGAAGGGGATGACAGAGGATGAGATGATTGGATGGCATCACTGACTCGATGGACATGAGTTTGAGCAAGCTCAGGGAGTTGGTGATGGACAGGAAGGCCTGGCATGCTGCNTCATTGGAAAAGACCCTGATGCTGGGAAAGATTGAGAGTAGGAGGAGAAGGGGGTGACAGAGGATGAGATGGTTGGATGGCATCACTGACTCGATGGACATGAGTTTGAGCAAGCTCAGGGAGTTGGTGATGGACAGGAAGGCCTGGCATGCTGCAGTCTGTGGGGTCACAAAGAGTGATACGTGACTGAGCGACTGAACTGAACTGAGCAGCAGTATTGGTGACCTCCTCCAAAAGGACTTATGCCAGGACTGTTTAATTCAGTGCCCATAACCCCATGGCAGCCACTGTCACCCCATGGCAGCCACTGTCACCCCACGGCAGCCACTGTCAATGCACGCCTCCACTAGAGATTGCTGGACACTCACAAGCAGGTCTGGGTCAGTCTCTTATGGAGTCACTGCTCCTTTCTCCTGGGTCTGGGTGGGCACAAGGTTTTGTTTGTGCCCTCCAGGCTGTAGATTGTCTGTTCAGTGGCTCTATGGTGGGGCTCATATGTCCTGTCTCCCAGGTCTGATACAGACAGAGCTCCTGTCCCCATGGCAGGTCACTGCTGACCCGTGCTGCTGCAGGAGGCACTCAGACACTCAAAGGCAGGTCTGTCTCAGTTTCTAGTATATACAGGTGACCCTGGAAAACACTGGTTTGAAATGCTCAGGTTCACTTACACACAGATGTTTTCCAAGAGTATATATTGTTTTATAGGGTCTAGTTGGTGGAATCCAAGGATGTGGAAAAGAAAAGAAGGAAGGCAGAGAATAAATGATACAGGGAACTCAACTGAACAAGGGGTAGTGCTTCTAATAGACACATTGCTCAACAATCAGCTATACCCAAGTGGTTACTCAGGAGAACCCTGACAAATACAGTATCTTACCATAGGCAAGGAGGTCACATAAACCCACAGGTGTTTTGTTACACAACCTGACATCTGATGTCAAAACATGCTATTATAGTCTTCCATAAGAGAGAGACAGAGGATTTTATGGAAATAAAGACAATTTCTCATTAATATAAGGTAATCCTGGTAATTTTTGATTAGGTATAGAAACACTGAAACCATGTTACATGGCTCTATGATTTTAGTATTTTGCTAAAGGAAATTATGTAACTTCCCTGGTCAATAGATTAATTCAAAAAGGATCATTATTCACCATGGGTAATAGGTCAGCAAGGCTCATAAGTTTAGCTTATCTGCAGTGTGGATGACCCCTTCCAGAATTGGGAGCCACCCCTTTTTCAGTAAAACCCTTTCCACCCCCACAAAAAGGTCAATGACTGAAAGTTATGGAGGAACCAGGACAACCAAGAGGGCTGCTCATGTCCAGGGTCACAGCCTGAGTCAGCAGTGAGAGACCTGCCTGGGGTCTGCACTGGAGTGGTTCACTGGCCACTGAGTCTATTTCTGTCTGTGTATATTACCCCACTGAACAGCTCCAGAAGTAAGCAAGGAGGTAAGAGATGCACCAGGTTGAATAAAGACCTGGTGGGAATGGTAAGGTTTTGGATCATAGACAACTCAGTGCTTTTTTTTTTTTAAATCAATGTCTGGAGATTTCCCTGGTATGAACTGAAAAATCAGGAAAAATACATCATGAACAGCAGCAATCCGTTTACAACGAGGGACTCTTTATTTCCGACCATTTCTTTACAGCCAACTACCCAGGGATAACTCCAACATGTGAGCCTCAAGCCAAATCCACATAAAGAAATGTATGTTCTTAGTTCTGACTCTACAAGCATCCCTATTCCAGGAGACAGTATTTCCCTCTGCAATCCTGCTTCCCTGCAGGATCCTTTCCTTTTCACATTCACATTGAGCAGATGTCTGAAACCATGGCTCTATTTCCTCTTCACGATGTATCTTGTCCTAGATTTCAGTTTCCAAGTGCTCAGAAGAAAGCTTTCCATTGACACTATAGACTAAGCAAGGGTGTTACCACCATATATGATGGGCTCAGGATGGCAGAATGTGTTATCTCCACAGGGCGGACAGGGGCATGAAGCTAATAAAGATGGTCCTGGGATGTCCCAAGTCCTCCAGGATCTCAAACAGTTCAGTCTGACACTGGGAAAGTCTCCTGGGTTGGAGGATACCATCAGAGCTGAAACTTTCCTGAGGGACAGGGTATAGCTCTTGACTTAACCTGGGCAGCCCAGAGGTGTGTCGCAGCAGCTTTTCCAGGATGGCCATGGAGAGGAGGTTCCCACGCAGACTGAAGGACATGAGCTGGAAACAGCGGCTCAAGATATGCAGAATGGATTCCAAGTGGGAGTCCCTGATCCCACATTGCTCTAAGTACAGCTCCTGGAGGGTGGCTGAAACTTTCTCCAGCAGAGCTGGGAGGAACTCAGGACTAGAGTAGGTCATGGTGACCCCACTCAGATCCAGGCCCTTTAGCTGACTGATGTTCGGACTCCGAGACAGATGGATAAGGTCTGAATTTGTAAGCAGGCAGTGAGTAATCCCAAGGTTGTCCAAGGGGATCATCAGGCACCTGGGGAGAAAGAGAGGAATTAGGTATTGGAAACTGAGGTGGCAGTTGATCACAAGTTGAGAGACAAGTGATCTGCCCAAGCCCAGGTTTGAACTGATCACCTGATAAGGATTAATACACAGAATGGCCAATCTCATTGCAGTCAGTCATTTCACCTTTTCTGTGTGACCAGGTCAAGTACATAGAGTCTTAAAACCTCTCTCTCCTCATTACTCAAGCAGAGAAAAATGTTCTCTTCTTCCTTATGAAGAGGAATGAAGATAATGGAATGGACTAGAACAAACTCAGAGGAGAGCTTGACATCTTGTCTCAATCAAGATTGGACATCACTGAAAGTTAATAGTAAGAGATATACTTAAAATGCTTCCTACCCAGGCTTCCTTCTGGACACACTTTGGCCCCAGACATCCATCTCGGGCAGGTGAGGCTTCTGGGTGACTTGCATAAAGGACAAACCTGGGCAAAATCCCACAGCATCCACAGAGGATGCCAGCTTGTGGGGCTCACTTATATCCCTGCTTTATCTGCAAACCACCTTCCAATTTTTATGATCCCTTTGACACCTGCCCTATTACCATCATCTCCAGAATCATGCATTTCCCATATATTATTTACCATATCTGGAGCAAAAAAAAACATCCTTTTACAGACAGGGAATTTGAGATAGGCTCATCCTGGTCAGAAAGCTAAAGAACACAGAGCTTCATTTTAGAAATGCTCAGGGCTGGTGGAGTTGTCTGTGTTCAACGCTCTCTTCCCTTACCTATTATCCTAAGTCACCTAGAAAAGATATCTCTCCCTAAGAAGAAACCAAATAACTATCCTCTAGATTCTAACCTCTAGTCTGTAGCTTCCAGCACAGAATCCCTTTCCAGAGCCTCTCTCCAAGTTTGGACCCCTACCTAGATTCAAGTGGTTATGTGATACCATAGTTCACAATGGAGCAGCAAAGGGGACAGTACATTTGATATTCTAGTGTTGGACTTACTGTTACCTGGTCAGTGGTGCACACTCACCTGAGCATCTAGTCCAGGTAGCCTTTGAGGTAGAGGGGAGATTCCAGGTGGAGATCACGGACGTGGTGCAGCCTTAGGAACTGAGAGGTAATTTTGACAACGTGCTCTTCCTCCTGCTCCTCGGGATCAGGCATGTGGATGTGGGAGATGAGGAGTCTCTGCAAATTGCTCATCTGGCCCAGGAGAGGAGCAAACATGGCCAGGGTGGACAGATGCCAGGTGCGATCCACGTATACCTCCTGGATACAGCCCAGCTGCACCATGCTCAGGACCTTCATAATTTTATCCATGGAAAATGAAATAATCCTCAGCTTCTTACAGCACAGGTGTATGGATGCTTTCCTCTGCTCCACCCATCTCATAAGGCAGGTGAGAAATCCATCCATGCTCCTTTCCTTGAGGTGAAGTTCTAAGAACACCTTGAAGGGAGCCAAGGGCTGCTCGGTCCTTGGCCTGTCCTCAGCCCCTGGTGCCATTGAAAAGCTTGAAGGCACATGGACACTGGATCCAGACCACATTCTCCAGAAGTCCTGGCCAGTATTCCTTAAATCCAGCACACGCAGTTTGTACCTCCTGTGGGGAAACGACAGATTGGCAATGATGGTATTAATAATATCCACACAAACTTTAGGCAACACTCTGACTTCCCACATGAGTTTTTACTTCAAATTCCCAACATCATGTGCTGCCTTGTCTCCTCTCCCCTCTCTGCTTCACCTTCCTCCATCTCCTTTTCCTCTTCCATTTTCCTTAGCTCTCTACTTCTAGTGGCCTTAAACATCCCTAGGAGGAGACTGGGGCTTGTACTTTCAGATTTCCTTGCATCTTAGGCACTCCTACACTGCTGTAAGGAATTTCCCAAAGTGAGCTCAGCAATGGCCAAGTCTCTGTGTTTCTTCATTGGCATCATCAGAAGTCACTGGTCCATCCACATGCCATCTACGTTCCTGTCTTCAGCTGTCTGTTTGGGATTGCTCACATCCTACCAGATCATGTGCATTTGACTCACCTTGGACGATCCTTCTGTGTGAGCAGGACATCGAGTCCATCCAGCAGTGCTTGTAAGGTTCCCAGATGAGGGGTCTGCATCAGGCCCCCCAGAGGCAGGCGGACAAAGGGCCAGGCTTGCACCAAGGCCTTTAAGGTCTTTCTGTGTCTTCCACAGAATGCTTCCATGAAGAGTAGAGGGAAGAGCTCAATGGGCAGATGCTCCAGAGCAGAAATGGCCAAGGCCTCATCGGTTAGTAGGCTCTTCCCTGCCAGGTTCAGGAGTCTCAGGGGGTTCTGGATACTCATCCTGAATCTGCTCCTAAAGGAATCCTGTAAGAACTTTCAGAGAAGGCATCTTTCTCAGGTAAGCATGAACACCCCTTCATCTGTCTCCCCACTCTTCAGAGGAACTAACTCAGAGCTAAAGTCTCTGCTCTGACACTTAGAAGAGCCTTATTTTTGCAAAATTTCACTCTGGGCTTAGTGGGCACAGTGGCATAGCTCTGCCCTTAGGGGCACCAGAACAAGCACTTCTTAAGGATCAAGAAGGAAGAAACCCAACCACTGGTCCATCCATTTCCATTCATTGCTTTGCTTAATCATGTTTCAGTGGGAAGTAGTACCAAGAACTGAAGGTTAAGATCCATCTTTTAGGTGGGGGAAATATTTAAATCACTTAGAACCTTAAAACTATGAGGATAAGATCGTGTAGCCCAATACAGCCTCCATCCTCAGTTCCCACAGTTAACAGGCTGAGAAAGATGAAACAGACTCCTTAAATGAATGCCATTTGCATAAACTGAATATTTTTAATGTCAAGAAATAAAATTTCAAAAATATAGATGTTTTTATCCTCCAGTTAAAACAATTTAATTAAAAAATTAGATATTTTCATTAAAAATAAAATCTTGTTGGTTAAGATATTTTTAAATGATATAAAGGAAAGCGCATATCAAAATGTTTGGGACTGAGACAAAATTACACTTAGAGGTAAAACCAAAGGCTTACATGTATACATCTGAAAATAAAGAAATCTCCCTGACACCACTGCTGCATGCCACCAGTGGAAACCTGCTAACCATAGATAAGATGAGGGGTCTTTTGCTGAGGTCTGTAACTTACCAGCTCTGCTGGGGTTGGCACGGTGCTCAGACGTCAGATCTGGTGCAGAAGCCACCAAGTAGCTTGGAGAAGATAGGCAGCAAATCCAGAGAAAGAAGTTTCTGTGCCTCTTCTTTGATTCCTCAGGTTTTTATAGGCCTTTCTAATCACATCTTCTCCCCCATCCACCTGCTACTATCCAATTAGAAAGTGATGCATGGTTAGATTTTCAAATGTCCATTAGGTAAATCCTAATCCAAAGATCATAGGATCTTTGTCTATAATCAGATGAATTAATTGAATCAGATATTCACTCAGGAGTGATACATGGAGGAAGGAGAGTCAAAGGCTCAGCCACGGGTTCACTCTATGAACACTGATTGAGTTCTTCTAATTGGGTCACTGACTGAGGCTTCCCAGGTGGCTCAGTGGCAAAGAATCCAAGCAGGAGACTTGGGTTCCATCTCTGGGAAAGAAATGGCAACCCAGTATTCTTGCCTGGAAAATCCTATGGACAGAGGAGCCTGGTGGGCTATAGTCCATGGGGTCACAAAAGAGTCAGACACTTAGTTAGTGACTAAGCAACATCAAATTTGACTTTTGTTTTACATTGGAAACAGGAGATCATGAACCTATTAAAGGGAAATGCAATTGGAAATGTGCTTGGTCTTCTGGGATTAAGTCAGGGCTTCTCTGAAATAGCTGACTCAAAATCATAGTAGGAGCAAGGGTGGGGACTAGGCAGTGTGGAGGGGGTCATTCCTAAAGGGACTCTGTGAATGACCCAAACAGAATAAAATACATTTTGTCTGTTTTTGTTTTTGTTTTTTCCCCTCTTGGGGAGGAGAGAGACTAAAAGACTTTTGGTGGGGCTTAGAAATTAAAAAGGAAACTGTTAACTTTGAGAGCATTTCTTTCCATAAAGATGGGATCAGTAGAGAAAACTGACATGAAAAGATTAAATCTGAGAATGTGAGCGCAGGGAGAGTTGTGAGCCCTGCGAAGCCAGACATTTCCAAGACTGAGAGGCATTGATGGTGGGCGTTATGGGCTGTTTGAGAACTTACCGAGGGGAGGTAAGTGAACTAGTTAACTTGCACCCTACCACGTCCTTCTTGTGACAACTCCTTGCTTTTGCTGTTGTTCATTTGCTCAGTCATTTCTGACTCTTTGCCACCCCATGGACTGGAGCATGCCAGACTTCCCTGTCTATTACCAATTCCCGGAGCTTATTCAAATGCATGTCCAGCCAGTCATGATGCCATCCAACCATCTTATCCTCTGTTATCCCCTTCTCCTCTTGCCTTCATTCTTTTCCAGCATTAGGGTATCTTCCAGGGAGTCTGCTCTTCCCATCAGGTGACCAAAATATTGGAGCTTCAGCTTCAACATCAGTCTTTCCAAAGAATATTCAGGGTTAATTTCCTTTAGGATTGACTGGTTGGATCTCCTTGCAGTCCAAGGGACTCTCAAACATCTTTCCCAACACCACAGTTCTTCGGCACTCAGCCTTCTTTATGATCCAACTCTCACATCCATACATGACTACTGGAAAAACTACAACTTTGACTATAGGGACCCTTTGTCAGCAAAGTAATGTCTCTGCTTTTTAATATGCTGTCTATGTTGGTCATAGCTTTTCTCTCAAGGAGCAAGCAAGCTTTTTTACTTTCATAGCTGCAGTCACCATCTCAGTGATCTTGCAGCCCAAGGAAATAAAGTCTGGGTTTCCCTCGTAGCTGGATTTCCCTCATAGCTGCAGGCAAGTAAAGAATCTGCCTGCTATCCAGGAGACCCGAGTTCCATTCCTGGGTCAGGAAGATCCCTGAAAAAGGAAATGATGACCCGCTCCAGTATTCTTGCTTGGAGAATACCATGGACAGAGGAGCCTGGCAGGATACAGTGCATGGGGTGGCAAGAGTCAGACATGACTCACTGACTGAACCACCACCACTGTTTTCTTTGTTTCCCCATCTATTTGCCATGAAATGATGGGACTAGATGCCATGATCTTCATTTTTTAATGTTGAGTTTTAAGCTTTTTCACTCTATTCTTTCACCTTCATCAAGAAGCTCATTATTTCCTCTTTGCTTTCTACCATAAGGGTGGTGTCATCTGCACATCTGAGGTTATTGATATTTCTCCCAGCAATCTTAATTCCAGCTTGTGCTTCATCCAGTCTGGCATTTTGTGTGAGGTACTCTGCTTAGAAGTTAAATAATCAGAGTAACATATTATATACAGGGTGGCAGCTGCTACCAATGTGCATTTTCTTTTAGGTTCTTCCCACATGGCACTAGTGGCAAAGAACCCGCTTGTCAGTAGAGGAGATGAAAGAGACCTGGTTTCGATCCTGGGTCGAGAAGACCCCTGGAGGGCATGGCAACCCACTCCAGTATTCTTGCCTGGAGAATCTCATGCACAGAGGAGCCTGGTGGGCCACAATCCATAGGGTCGCAAAGAGCTGGACATGACTGAAATGATGTACCACATACATACAGGTCAGCACACAGAGAAGTTACTCTTAGATGGCAATTCGTTCCAGCCATTTTTCTTGGGGCTTGGTAGCCAAACCATAATCCTATAGGCTTTTTTCCAAGTATATTTTGATAATTCTATTTCTTCAAAATTAGAGAAGTTTGACAAAATTCTGTCCAAAGTGATGCTATTCCCCAGAAAATAAAATTCTGTTCTCCTTGTAGTATGCATTGTTCACAGATACCAACAGCTTTCGCTACAAAATTTAGACACTCTCTCCATGTATGTATATTAAGGATCTGCCATGTACAAGGAAGACTCGCACCACGGGCTGCATCTCACAGAGATTTTTTTTTACAGTTTCAGGATGCAGAGAAAACAAGACTCTCTCTCTACCCCCAAGAAATCTCCATGCCTTTCTTTCCTCCATTCACTGAGATGTCCAAATAATTCAGTTATAAAACAACCAAAGAAAGCTAGGGGTTTTATTTTCTTCATTCATTACTTTATTTTTGGCTGCACTGGGTCTTCATTGCTGCACCACTCTAGTTGCAGTGAGCAGGGGCTACTCTTTGTTGAGGTGCTCTGGCTTCTCATTGCAGTGGCTTCTCTTGTTTCAGAGCACAGACTCTAAGGCACAAAATTTCAGTAGCTGTGGCACACGGGCTTAGTTGCCTGGCAGCATGTGGAATCTCCCTAAGCAGGGATCAAATCCATGTCATCTGCCTTGGCAGACAGACACTTGTCCATTGAGATATCAGGGAAATCCAAGACTAGGCATTCTGAGTTGTGTTCTCTACCTTGATATCCTTCCAAAGGATTCCTTTCACCATATTTCTACCATGGATATAAGTGGCCTTTGCATAAAGTAAGCTTGAATTGAATTGTACTCATTAGACATTTTTAACTCCCAGGCTACCAAAAGCCTTTATTAATGACCTTCCATAGAGTGACTTAGTAACAATGATAATCATGAACATCTTTGTTTATTGAACATAGACTGGATGAGCAAGAGTGTCAGCACTTTTTACCCACTATTGCAAGTAAGCTTCATAGGAAATGTAAAGTTCACTGCTCTTTTCCAAATTTTTAGCTTGGTAGATTCAGGGCTGGGCCTGGGAGAGGAAATTGTGACATCCATGCTGTGAATAATTGGTAGATTCCCTCAGTTGAAAGGTTCAGAAGGCCCCCTGAGTTGTCAGACAACCTAAGTTGTTAGGATGGACTGACTGACAGACTTCACGTGATATCAGTGAAAATGAGGAAATAGCAGAGTCCAAGCTGAGGATGTTTGTATGAGAGTCCAGCTTCTGTGAGATACAAGGAGGTAGAAGTAGTCCAAGTGTTGGAGTATTCTAGAAACTATAAAAGCCCAGCCCTCTCCCTTCCCCCTGAGTAGAGTGTACCATCCTCTGTTCACCTCCACACAGAGCCTATTTGCTCAGGAGACACACTCTGTGTCAAGGAGAAGGGAGCCTATGTGTACAGAGGTACCATCCTTCCTCCCCCAGTTCTGGGCCAGTAGGACTCCCAGAGTCTGGTGAGGAACCTAGGTTTAGCATTTTTGCCATCTTAGTTGCTTCTCCCCATGGCCTTGTTTGCTGCACAGGTCAGAGCAGCCCCTTGAGCCCATCAGGGAGTTGTTCTGCCCTGATTCTCCAATCACAGGATCCCAAGTGAGATTCCAAAACATCTGCTTTCGGCTCCCTGCTCTGGCGTTTAGAATGTTTATTTCTGTGCATCCAGTTCCCTCTCCCAGCATCAGCCAGCTCAGAGCCCTCTCTCTCTGCAGCCTACCATCTCCTCTCCTAGGAGGATGGCTACAATGTTGAGACATCCTTCCACTGAAACCAGCAGTAATCAAGGAAATCGTCTCAAATTCCTCTGAGTTATCTGGAGTTTTATGACTAACCCCAAGTCAGTTTGCACTGCTCTTCTGGATTCATTAGGCACACAGGAATGCTGGAGGCAACTCCGCCTGGGTTATAGAGGGGGACTCTCACTCCTCTGCTCTTCCTAGAGGTAACAGTGCTGGGATCCAGCCCCCGCAGGATCCAGGGGAACCTGAAGGAAAAACGGCGCCAGCGATTGATTTAGAGAGAGATAAGGAAAGAATATTGTAGATAAGAAAATAAAGGCGAGAAAGAGGCTGATATTCCTTGGTTTACATCGCCTCTATGCTCCAAAGGATCAGCCTGAAGAAGAGAGTAAGAGAGAGAAAGAAAAAAAAGAGAGAGAGAGAGAGAAAGAAAAACACGGGGTGGCCAAGCTTCTTTGAGCGAGGCCCATTGTTCTTATTTTCAAAAGAGTCTNGGACCACCAGGTCCCGGTCCACTAAAGGACCCCAACTTGCCAGGGTCCAGCCCCCATAGGATCTAGGGGAACCTGAAGGAAAAATGGCATCGGCGATTGATTTAGAGAGAGATAAGGAAAAAATGTTGAAGATAAGAAAATAGAGGAGAGAAAGAGGTTGATATTCCTTGGTTTACATAGGAAGCCAATAAAACTCCCAGACAAGAAGTTTGCCCTGTTCACAGAGGCCACAGGTGCCCTCTCGGTCTCCTGAGGGAGTGAAAACACAGAATGTCTTCCTGTTCAGGTCTTAGAAACCTGGGCAGATAAGTGAACACAGAGAGCCTCTATGCTCCAAGGGATCAGCCTGAAAAAGAAAGTAAAAAAAGAAAAACACGGGGTGACCAAGCTTCTTTGAGCGAGGCCCAATAGCTTTATTTTTAAAAGGTACTTTTATACCTTTACTTGTACATAGAGGGAAATGAAAGATGCAAAGTCATACAGAGTCAGCCCAAACATTACATGTTTTGTCTTTATCAAAACCAGGATTTTTTCTGCAAACCTTTCCCATAGACAATGTTGTGTACATTATCTTCTGGCCTTGGAGGCCTGTGGACATTTTATGACCCTCTTTTGATAAAGGCTGCTCAACCAGAAAACTTATTTTCCCTTGAAATGTTTTTTCTTTATATTTCTAATCTATGTCAGCCTCAGAAAGTATTAAACAAGTTACATTTCTCATGGAGCAAAGGTGCAGCAAGTTACAAGAAAGAACCAATTAGCTCAAAAGTCTGATGTGGTTAATTTCAAGGCTACTATTTTGTTTTCTTACATTCCAACTATGTTAACTAATGCACTCCCAGGTGCACAGTGGATAAGAGATATGGGAACTTAGCAACAAGTATTGGCCCAATAATGAAATCTTACACCAGCACTACTCTAATAACTTTTAACTCTTTGAAAGTCTCTATGTTTTAGGCTTCCTGTGCCTCTTACAGTTGTTAGCATCTAGAATGCTAATGCAGGGGGTTTGAATTGAAATATTCCTCTCGTGTCCAGGAGACTTATTAGCTATAGCCCTACGTTGATTTTCTCCAGAGAAAGATGGTCAGGGATAGACCCCTGTTAATGTCATAGGAGCTGGTGAAAGTCATGAAATAGCAAAACAGACAGATTCTGGTTTTGGGGTAGATGCTCGAGAAAGCCTAGGGAACACATTGAGTCCTGAAGCCTTGCTTAACAGTTCTCTTCCACATGACCTTGTCATGGGTGGGATCTCCCATGGTGGCTCCCGGCACCAACACATACAGATTTCTCAAGAGGCAGGTCAGGTGGTCTGGTATTCCCATCTCTTTCAGAATTTTCCACAGTTTCTTGTGATCCACACAGTCAAAGGCTTTGGCATAGTCAATAAGGCAGAAATAGATGTTTTTCTGGAACTCTCTTGCTTTTTTGATGATCCAGTGGATGTTGGCAATTTGATCTCTGGTTCCTCTGCCTTTTCTGAAACCAGCTTGAACATCTGGAAGTTAACGGTTCATGTATTGTTGAAGCCTAACTTGGACAATTCTGAGCTTTGCTTTACTAGCATGTGAGATGAGTGCAATTGTGCAGAAGTTTGAGTGCTCTTTGGCATTGCTTTTCTTAAGGATTGGAATGAAAACTGATCTTTTCCAGTCCTATGGCTATTTCTGAGTTTTCCAAATTTTCTGGCATATTGAGTGCAGCACTTTCACAGAATCATCTTTTAGGATTTGAAATAGCTCAATTGGAATTCCATAACCTCCTCTAGCTTTGTTCGTACTGATGCTTCCTAAGGCCCACTTGACTTCACATTCCAGGATGTCTGGCTCTAAGTGAGTGATCACACCATCATGATTATATGGGTCATGAAGATATTTTTTGTACAGTTCTTCTGTGTATTCTTGCCACCTCTTCTTAATGTCTTCTGCTTCTTGTAGGTCCATACCGTTTCTGTTCTTTATTGAGCCCATCTTTGCACGAAATGTTCCCTTGGTATCTCTAATTTTCTTGAAGAGATCCATAGTATTTGCCATACTATTGTTTTTCTCTATTTCTTTGCACTGATCACCGAGGAAGGCTTTCTTATCTCCTTACTATTCTTTGGAACTCTGCGTTCAAATGGGTCTATCTTTCCTTTTTTCTTCTTTTCTTTTCACAGCTGTTTGAAAGACCTCCTCAGATAGCCATTTTGCCTTTTTGCATTTCTTTTTCTTGGGGATGGTCTCGATCCATGTCTCCTGTACAATGTCCCAAATCTCCATCCATAGTTCATCAGGTGCTCTATCAGATCTAATCCCTAAATCCATTTCTCACTTCCACTGTATAATCATAAGGGATTTGATTTAGGTCATACCTGAATGGTCTGGTGCTTTTCCCTACTTTCTTCAATTTAAGTCTAAATTTGGCAATAAGGAGTTCATGATCTGAGCCACAGTCAGCTCCCAGTCATGTTTTTGCTGACTGTATAGAGCTTCTCCATCTTTGGCTGTAAAGAATATAATCAATCTGATTTTGGTGTTGACCATTTGGTGATGTCCATGTGTAGAGTCTTCTCTTATGTTTCTGAAAAAGGGTGTTTGCTATGACCAGTGCATTCTCTTGGCAGAAGTCTACTAGTGTTTGCCTGGTTCATTCTGTACTCAAAGGCCAAATTTGCTTCTTACTCTAGGTGTTTCTTGACTTCCTACTTTTGCATTCCAGTCCCCTATAATGAAAAGGACATATTTTTTGGGTGGTAATTCTAGAGGGTCTTGTAGGTCTTCATAGCACCATTCAACTTCAACTTCTTCAGCATTACTGGGCAGGGCATAGACTTGGATTACTGTGATATTGAATAGTTACCTTGGAAATGAAGAGATCATTCTGTAATTTTTGAGATTGCATCCAAGTACTGCATTTCGGACTCTCTTGTTGACTATGATGGCTACTCCATTTTTTCTAAGGGATTCTTGCCCGCAGTAGTAGATATAATGGTCATCTGAGTTAAATTTACTCATTCCATTTTAGTTGCTAATTCCTAAAATGTCGACGTTCATGCTTGCCATATCCTGTTTGATCACTTCCAGCTTGCCTTGATTCACGGACCTAACATTCCAGGTTCCTAAGCAATATTGCTCTTTACAGCATCAGACCTTGCTTCCATCACCAGTCACATCCACAATGGGGTGCTGTTTTTACTTTGGCTCTCTCTCTTCATTCTTTCTGGTGTTATTTCTCCACTGATATCCAGTAGCTTATTGGGCACCTACCGACCAGGGAAGTTCATCTTTCAGTGTCCTATCTTTTTGCCTTTTCATACTGTTCACGAGGTTTTCAAGGCAAGAATACTGAAGTGGTTTGTCATTCCCTTCTCCAGTGGATCACATTTTGTCAGAACTCTCCACCATGACCCGTCATCTTGGGTGGCCTTACACAGCATGGCTCATAGTTTTATTGAGTTAGACAAGGCTATGGTCCATGTGATTAGATTGGTTAGTTTTCTGTGATTGTGGTTTGCAGTCTGTCTGCACTCTGATGGAGAAGGAGAAGAGACTTATGGAAGCTTCCTGACGGGAGAGACTGACTGAGGAGCAAACTGAAAGTCTGTACTTCAATGTAAAAGTCCTATTATTGTCACATTTTTGGTTATCACCTAGGAGCTCACAAGGAAAGACTAAGACTGAAGTCATATATGAGAATGGAGGCTTTGGGGATATAGATGAGAGGAAATTAGGAATTGAGAAAAGGTAGGAATTGGTTTTTCACATTTGCAGTGTGTGTGCTAGTTTAGTGCCTGTACAAGATACACATCAAGATAAAACTAAAAGATCAAGAATTTTATCAGAAATGACTGTGTGGGAGAAAGTGGAACAGGGAGTTTCAAAAGCCTGGTGTAGCCATTAGATTAGATGCAAATCTGATCCTGGAAACAAAAGGATAAAATGTTGGGAAGAAGTGCCTTATATTGCCATGCATCCTAATAAAGGTTTTATAATGCTGTTTGAGAATCACCATCAGTGCTAACAGTATGAAACTGGATATTTCTCACAAGAGGGAGTCTGCCTCACTGTACTATGCCTACCATGCTCAGTAAGAGCCTGTGGGAGAGCATGGCCTTGGCGCCAGTGAGGCAATGGATTTTAGAGCACAGCAACTAAGATTCTTAGTTAATTACTGTCTCTGTAGTTGGAGGACTAAGAAGTACATCCTTATGACTACCTCTGTGTGTTTCATCAAAGTGACCTGATGCTCACTCTCAAACCATAAAAATGACTCTGACTTAAATTAGTTTTAGACTCTAAGAATGGAATTGATTCTCTAAGGAGGAATGAAATAATCTACCATGGGAAGGGGAGAATGAATGTGGAGGTTAGGAACAAATTTGAGTTTGGCAGCTACTTAGGATTGTCAAGAGTTTCTTAGTTTTAGTTTTTCTGTATATATATGCAGTTCCTACGTTAAGTGTTTTGCAGCTCATTATCCAGTGTTATTTAAGAAGGTTAAAAATTTCCCTTCTAGTTTCTTTTTAAAAAACTTTCACTTCAATTACCAAGGTGTTCTGTACAATATTTTGTATGTGTACATCTCTTTTTATGAATCCTTGTAAGATGTACATTTGAGGCTTACGTTTTCCTATAAAGGCAGACTCAGACTTTCACAATATACAGTGAGGGGAGAACACTACTCTTTATAGCGGACTCATTACAAAGGTTTCATGATCAACGTATAACTTAGTTGTATCAGGCAGTTCTCACAAATCATTTAGATGGCTATTATAACAACATATTTATGCAAGTTATTTCAGTTCAGTTGCTAAGTCGTGTCCGACTCTTTGTGACCCCATGAATCGCAGCACTCCAGGCCTCCCTGTCCATCACCAACTCCCGGAGTTCACTCAGACTCATGCCCATCGAGTCAGTGATGCCATCCAGCCATCTCATCCTCAGTTGTCCCCTTCTCCTCCTGCCCCTAATCCCTCCCAGCATCAGAGTCCTTTCCAATAAGACAACTCTTTACATGAGGTGGCCAAAGTACTGGAGCTTCAGCTTCAGCATCACTCCTTCCAAAGAAATCCCAGGGCTGATCTCCTTCAGAATGGACTGGTTGGATCTCCCTGCAGTCCAAGGGACTCTCAAGAGTCTTCTCCAACAGCACAGTTCAAAAGCATCAATTCTTCGGCCCTCAGCTTTCTTCACAGTCCAACTCTCACATCCATATATGACCATTGGAAAAGCCATAGCCTTGACCAGATGGACCTTAGTTGGCAAAGTAATATCTCTGCTTTTGAATATGCTATCTAGGTTGGT
>SJYA01002443.1:5550130-5577230 GCA_006410615.1 Neotragus moschatus
CTTCTTAATATCTTCTGCTTCTGTTAGGTCCATACCATTTCTGTCCTTTATTGTGCCTATCTTTGCATGAAATGTTCCCTTGGTATCTCTAATTTTCTTGAAGAGATCTCTAGTCTTTCCCATTCTGTTGTTTTCCTCTATTTCTTGCATTGATCGCTGAAGAAGGCTTTCTTATATCTTCTTGCTATTCTTTGGAACTCTGCATTCAGATGCTTATATCTTTCCTTTGCTTTTCACTTCTCTTCTTTTCACAGCTATTTGTAAGGCCTCCTAAGACAGCCATTTTGCTTTTTTTGCATTTCTTTTCCATGAGGAAGATCTTGATCTCTGTCTCCTGTACAATGTCACAAACCTCCATCCATAGTTCATCAGGCACTCTATCTATCAGATCTAGTCCCTTAAATCTATTTCTCACTTCTACTGTATAATCATAAGGGATTTGATTTAGGTCATACCTGAATGGTCTGGTGGTTTTGCCTACTTTCTTCAATTTAAGTCTGAATTTGGCAATAGGGAGTTCCTGATCTGAGCCACAGTCAGATCAATGTGAGCAAGTTACTTAAATATTAATAAATAAATCCACAATATCATAAGAGAAGGTTCTAATAAATTGTACTTTTATGGTTATCACCTTTTCTTGCTCCATCTCCTTTTATCATCTTGGAGGAAGAATAATAGGAAAAAGAAATTTCTTAAACACAAGGAATAGCCAAACTGGCATAGTAATACCTGAAATTGCCTTGAGTAATACTGAAAGCAAATGAACTTCTTCTGATTTTTTATTTATTGACTCTTATACTGTGTGTGAAAATCCTTAAAGTGTATATGGGATAAAGACTTGTAAGAACTTGAGGTTAGGAAAATATGTCATTCTTGTGTTAATGTTCCCACTGACACTTGTATTGCTCAACTAATTTTTTTATTTAATCAATTTACCAATTTAAAACTTTCTCTGGTTCTTTTCAATTGGTGTAGCTTATTCTCTCTCTCTCTCTCTCTAGTTTAAGCTAAAATAAGTTAGATTCAATTAGCCAGTAATGAAGTTTTAAAAGTTATCAGCCTAGTTTTCAAAATGCTTAGGATCAGGTTTTCTTGGTGATGTAGCTGTTGCTGAGGGAGCAAGAAAGAAGAGTTGCTGGCAAAAGGTGTGAAAACCAGGGTCGATAAGTTTTAGTTGACACAGACTCCTTACTGACGGTTATTCCCTAAGCTGCCATCTGAGGTATAGGCCACCTGCTCATGCTCTTCTCTTTTCTCAAGTCAGAGTTATAGGGAATAAGAATAATAAGAGACAGTGCCAGAGCAGAAAATAATAAATGATTATTAGTGAGTAAAGATCTAGCCTGCCACCTTTACCTACTTTATCCTCCTATCGAAGTGTACCAGACATAGTATTGTGTTTCTTTGTTTTTGTTTCCTGTATATTTGGAGGATGAAGGATCAAAAAAAAAATAGCATATTGATGATTTACATGGTTCATGGTCATTGAGAGTTCTGTCAATCACAAAATTGGTGCTTTCTGACTTAGAATTCATTAGATGTAGGGCTTTCAGCTTCTCTTTTTCTTCAGCGAGCTTAGCAACCACCCACATTCTTTCTGACTTTGCCTTTATTAAAGACAACATCTGTGGTAGCACAAACCTTTCCTGTGTTGGCCTTCCTTCCCAAACTGAAAATAAAATAAGGTTTTAGGGTATATTCCATGCCAAATAATGAGTGTTCCTTTTCTGTCACTTAAGTGAAGGATGTGCATTCCTAAGGCCTTGTGAAAAGAACAACACTCAGTTCACTAGAGTATGCTCAATTCCCCAGAGATTATTGCAGTTATAAATACAGCGAGTCACTACTGTCAGCATACATATACATTGTGAATTTGCTGCTCTTCTCAGTGAGGAGTAGAATCTATTTCTATACGCTTTAAGTTCAGGCTGGCTTTGTAACTTGCTTTGATTAATTAACTTGCTTTGAGGGTGGCACAAGTGACTGGGCAAGTTCTTGAGCTTCCTGTAGCTTGTATTCTTACGTGTTAGAATCATCCTGTTAAGAAATGAGACCAGCCTCTAGAGAGTGAGAAGTCAAGGAGAATTAAAGCTTCCCAAGAGACAGACAGTACTATCTGCCTCAGATGAATGAGGCTGGCTTGGGCTCTCCAGCCCCAGCTGAGCCGTCCGATGACTGCAGCTATATGAGAGATCCCAAACGAGACTACAAGAACGGCTCACTTGACAACCTACATAATTGTGAGAAGTACATAATAAAGCATTATTATTTTAAACTGCCGAGCTTTAGGGTGGTTTTGATAACTGAAATGATCCAGGATAGAGAACAATCAAGGAATATGGCTCTCACTGCCACAGTCTAAGATTGAGACAAAACGCAGACTGCTGCTCCATAGTTAGAAGATTTCTTTGTTTCATGTTTCCTCAAAAATGTATGTAATTTTGAATTCTGTTCAATGATACACTTATTTTGATCCAGAAATAAATAAAAGAAATGGATGTTCAAGAAAGATATGTTTTATTTAGGCTGTGGCAACATAACCCCAGGCATACCTCTTTATCTCAGTTTGAACAATACAGTATTTCTAACATATATCTATTGTAATGCAAAATATTGGAAAAGAAGGCATCCATCCCTTGTAGTTTAGCCTAAATGTTGTTTCTCTCATCATTTATGTGTAAAGCTCTCCTTCAGTTGCTTCTTTGTATCCTAGTTATTATCTAGTTATTCTCAGTGTGCATAAGAGACCTCAGAGACAGCCTCCAGACCTCTTTTGGTCAGTTCTCTACAAACCTAAGGCTTATTTTATTTTTTTTTTTTAACTGAAAAAAAGGTGACCTGTTCATTTTTGTTGTTACTACAAGAAATTAGTTGTTGTCTGGCAACCAGTTAGCTTGTAAGCTTCCTAAAGCAGGAGGGGTTGCTAGGTATTAAAGATAGCTTTACAGTTTTTTTTTTTTTTTCCTTCCCAGAAAAGGTTAGACTTAGCCAAACATATTCTAGGTTTGGAAGTTACCCTGGAAGCATCAGCAAAACAAAGAGAAAGCCAGGGGATGACCTGATCTTACAATAAGCAAGTTGCCCCAGTTTTGCTATCACATTGTTAAAATGCACCCATAATCAGTCAGTCAGTTCAGTCACTCAGTCGTGTCTGACTGTTTGCGACCTCATGAATTGCTGCACGCCAGGCCTCCCTGTCCATCACCAACTCCTGGAGTTCTCTCAGACTCACGCCCATCGAGTCCTTGATGCCATCCATCCATCTCATCCTCTGTCGTCCCCTTCTCCTCCTGCCTGCAATCCCTCCCAGCATCAGAGTGTTTTCCAATGAGTCAACTCTTCGCATGAGGTAGCTAAAGTACTAGAGTTTCAGCTTTAGCATCATTCCTTCCAAAGAAATCCCAGGGTTGATCTCCTTCAGAATGGACTGGTTGGATCTCCTTGCAGTCCAAGGGGCTCTCAGGAGTCTTCTCCAACACCACAGTTCTGGTTGGTAAATAGCCACTGCTCTGATTCAGATGGGTGTTCCCATCCCCAGTCTACTCACTCCTTCTTCTGAAGTAAAGTCTACCTTCTGCTTCCAAAGAGTTAGGATCTGGAACCATAAAACTCTCCAGAACTCTTGCTTCAGCCATTCTTATTAAACATGTTTAATATCACCCTGGAAATGACCATATTATATAGTTCCACATGGTTTTTATTTGAGTAATTGGGAAACAGATAAAGGAAAGTACGAAATAATAAAAAGAGCACGAGACTCTCGGTAAAGGGTCAGGTTATATCGTGACTTTACCCCACTCCAGTGCTCTTGCCTGGAAAATCCATGGACAGAGGAGCCTGGTGGGCTGCAGTCCATGGGGTCGCTAAGAGTCAGACACGACTTCACTTTCACTTTCACTTTTTAACTTTCATGCATTGGAAAAGGAAATGGCAACCCACTCCAGTGTTCTTGCTTGGAGAATCCCAGGGACAGGGAAGCCTGGTGGGCTGCCATCTCTGGGGTCGCACAGAGTCAGACACGACTGAAGGGACTTAGCAGTAGAACCAACCAACCAAATAACCGCAGCCTGCTCTATCATGTTCACACTGGGATCATGAAGGAATTGATCTATATGACCCCTAAAGCCATGATCAGTACAAATATTTTTATGAATCTTGGTAACAATCACTATATTTCAAGCTGAATTACATCCTAATTTAGAAAGCATGTAGCATTTCATTAAAATAAAGCTCAAACTGCAATGCCAGTGTGTGGCATAAAAGACAAGAAAATAACCAGAAGGATTCTGCTAGCAGAGATTAATTATAACGCTTTGAGAGAAAATCAGAAAGCTTTCATAGGCAGTAGAATAAAGAGAAAGAAATGAGTGTTTGTTATTGTATATTGCTTCTATTTTTAGGCATATGGCTCTGAAGTGATTTTATAATTGAATTTATTACAAAACTAATTGTAAAATGACAGGCTTTATTATGAGTTTAATCTAGTAATAGTAAATAACTTTTCCAAAAGAGTGAGATGATGCATTTAATAGCTACTGCATCCTGACAAAATATTTGGAAATAAAACAGTGTGTCTTGCTTATTATGAATATTTCATTTAGAGAGTATCTTTTGATTCATCTACATAAAATAATAGTGATAACTAAATGGAGTTTTATTTAAAAATATTTGAGGCTAGACGTCAGCAAAATGGCAGGCTAGGAAACTCCAAGTCCTTGTTCCTCCTTGGAAACATCAGTAAACAACTAGAAATCAGAGAACTAACTTTATAGGAGTGCAAAAAGCAAAGGTCTACAGAAGCCAAGTGAATGCCCCATTAAGAAAACCACTCAATGAAATGGTAGAAAATTTCATGGCATTTTTACTCAAACCTATCTCATCACATCCCATGGTATGGTTTTGTTGGTTTTGTTCTTGAGGAGGTGACAGCCGAGTTCCCAGTTCTCTGCTTCATTGATTCAGCCATGAGAAAATATCATAGACTGGGTGGCTTAAATAACAGAAGTTTATTTTCTCACAAGTTTATTGGAGGTTAGGAGTGTGAGATCAGAGTGCCAGCATGGTCAGGTTCTGGTCAGGACTCCTTTCTTGGAAGGCAGCTGCCTTCTCTCTGTGTCCTCAGATGGAAGACAGAGAGGGAACAAGTTCTCTGGTGTCTCTTCTTAGGAGGGCATTAAAGTTGGCTTAAAGCTCAACATTCAGAAAACGAAGATCACAGCATCTGGTCCCATCACTTCATGGGAAATAGATGGGGAAACAGTGGACACAGTGTCAGACTTTATTTTGGGGGCTCCAAAATCACTGCAGATGGTGACTGTAGCCATGAAATTAAAAGACACTTACTCCTTGGAAGAAAAGTTATGACCAATCTAGACAGCATATTTAAAAGCAGGGACATTACTTTGCCAACAAAGGTCTGTTTAGTCAAGGCTATGGTTTTTCCAGTGGTCATGTATGGATGTGAGAGTTGGACTGTGAAGAAGGCTGAGTGCCAAAGAATTGATGCTTTTGAATTGTGGTGTTGGAGAAGACTCTTGAGAGTCCCTTGGAGTGCAAGGAGATCCAACCAGTCCATTCTGAAGGAGATCAACCCCAGTATTTCTTTGGAAGGAATGATGTTAAAGCTGAAACCCCAGTACTTTGACCACCTCATGCGAAGAGTTGACTCATTGGAAAAGACTCTGATGCTGGGAGGGATTGGGGGCAGGAGGAGAAGGGGATGACAGAGGATGAGATGGCTGGATGGCATCATGGACTCGATGGACGTGAGTCTGAGAGAACTCCAGGAGTTGGTGATGGACAGGGAGGCCTGTTGTGTTGCGATTCATGGGGTCGCAAAGAGTCGGACATGACTGAGTGACTGAACTGAACTGAACTGAACTTGTCTGGGGGCTGACTGAAGGATTGGTCTCTGTCTCTCCTAATTTGGAAAATAGCAGTGAGTACCGCTAGTGAAAAATGCAAAGAGACTATAGATCTCCAGTCTCCAAGGAATAGAGATTACAGGTAGGGACATAAATAGACTGGCCCTGAAGAGAAGCTGGAATGAGACTCTCTTNGAACTTGTCTGGGGGCTGACTGAAGGATTGGTCTCTGTCTCTCCTAATTTGGAAAATAGCAGTGAGTACCGCTAGTGAAAAATGCAAAGAGACTATAGATCTCCAGTCTCCAAGGAATAGAGATTACAGGTAGGGACATAAATAGACTGGCCCTGAAGAGAAGCTGGAATGAGACTCTCTTGGAAATTAGAACATTCAAAAGCATCTGGGAACACAGGGGACTTGAGATACCACATATAGGCTCAGGTAAGATGCAAACTTGGGAAAGACCTGAGCTAATTCCAAGGTTTAGAGCAAGTCCTACCTGAATGGGTGCCCTGAAACAGAGCCAATTTGCAAAGGCTGAAAATAGTGCATTTTTTTTTTTCAAATGCCCACTTTTCAACAACAACAACAACAACAAAATCACATGGCATAGAAAGGAACAGTAAAATCTGATCCATTAAAAGGAAACAAAAGCAAATGACAGAAACCATTCCTGAGAAAGACGTATTAATATTTACTAGAACAAATAGCTAAAGTAAAATATGGATAAAGAAGTAAACAAAGTCAGGAAAATGATATATGCACAAAATAGGAAAATCAACAGAGGTAGAAGTTATCAAAAGGAACAAAACAGACATTGTGGAGCTGAAAAATAGTATAATTGAATTTAATTATTCATTACAGAAGTACAAAAACAAATTTGAGTAGGCAGAAGAAAGGATTAGCCAACTTGAAAACAGAGCAATTGAAATTATTGAGTCTGAAGAACAGAAAGGAGATTGAAGAAAAGTAAACAGAGTCTAAGGGATTTCCGAGAGAAATCCCTCAGAATCAAGGAAAAGAGACAAAAGGATGGAGAAAGTATTTGAAAAGCAGTGGCTGAAAATTTCCCAAATTTGTGGAAACACGTGAATGTACAAATCCGAAAATTTCAATGAACACAAGATAGGACAACTTAAAGGGACCCACGCTGAGGCACATTATAATAAAATTGTCAAAAACCAAGGACAAAGAGAATGCTGTCCACAGAAAGAAAAAAATCAACTTGTCACTTATAAAAAATTCTCAGTAAAATTTTTAACAATTCTTAGCAAAAGTTTTGAAAGACACAAAACAGTGGGATATACTAACAGTGCTGAAAGAAAATAATTTCAACCAAGAATTCTGTATCTGGCAAAATTATCCTTCAAAAAATGATGGGAAAATTAAGACAGTCCCAGGTAAACAAAAGCTGAGGGCAGTTTATTACCACTAGATCGACCTTATCAGAAGTGCTGAAGATACCATTCAGTATCTCAAAGTCATACAAAATATAAAGATTTCCAATAAGAGTTAACTGTATGCATAAACAAAAAACCCAATGTTATTATAATTTTGGATTATACTTCACTTTTTATTTTCTACAGAATTTAAAATACAAATACATTGAAGAAATTATTAATCTTTGTTAATGAGTACACAATGTATGAGAATGTAATTCCTGCATCAATAATCTAAAGTTGAGGTGGAGCTATGTTATGAACAGAGCAGACCTGGCATCTATTCAGATTAGATTGCTATAACTTTAAGATTTTATTGATATATGTAATCCTCAGTGGAACAACTAAGAAAGTATCAAAGGGATATACATGAAAAGAACTGAAAATCAGATTTTCACCTCTGTGAAATACCTAAAATAGTCAAATCCATAGAGATAGATGTAGAGTAGTGTTTACCAGGAGTGGAAAAGGGGGTTATATTATTATTTATTAAGTATAGGATTTCAGTTTGAGATTATGAAAAATTCCTGGAGATAGATAATGGTGATGGTTGTATACCAAACTGAATGTATTTAATACCACTGAATTTCACAATTAAATATGGCTAAAATGCTAAATTTTGTTATATGTGTTTTACCATAATTAAAAAACTAGACAAAAGTCATAAAATGAGTGATCTATAAATGAAAGCCATTATTTTGGGAACATTTGTTATGAATGCCAGTGGCTTCATACTTTTCATAGTACATTTCCATGGATACAACTCTGTAAACTTAATAATCTCATCTGGTAAATGTTGTATCATGAGGAAAAAGATCAGTAAATTAAGCCTCAAAAACTTAGCAACTTTCACTTTCAAAGGAACATTTCATGCAAAGATGGGCACAATTAAGGACAGAGATGGTATGGACATAACAAAAGCACAAGATATTAAGAAGAGGTGGCAAGTATACACAGAAGAACTATATAATAGAGATCCTAATGACCCAGATAACCATGATGGTATGATCACTCACCTAGAGCCAGACACCCTGGAGTGCTATGAAGTAAGGTGGGTCTTAGGAAGCATCAATATGAACAAAACTAGTTGAGGTGATGGAATTCCAGTTGAATTATCAACTCCTAAAAGATGATGCTGTGAAAGTGATGCACTCAATATGCCAGCAAATTTGGAAAACTCAGCAGTGATCATAGGACTGGAAAAGGTCAGTTTTCATTTCAATATCAAAGAAGGGTAATGGCAAAGAATGTTCAGACTTCCACACAATTGCACTCATCTCACACACTAGCAAAATAATGCTCAAAATTCTGCATGTTAGGCTTCATCAGTAAATGAACTGAGAACTTCAAGATATTAAAATTGGATTTAGAAAAGGCAGAGGAACCAGAAATCAGATTGCCAATATCCGTTGGATCATAGAAGAAGCAAGAGAATTCCAGAAAAACATCTGCTTCTGTTTCATTGACTATGCTAAAGCTTTTGACTCTTTGCATTACAACAAACTGTGGAAAATTCTTCAAGAGATGGGAATACCAGACCACCTTATCAGCCTCCTGAGGAATCTATATGCAGATCAAGAAGCAACAGTTAGAACCATATATAGAACAATGGACTGATTCCAAATCAGGAAAGGAGTATGTCTGTCAAGGCTGTATATTGTCACTCTGCTTATTAACTTACATGCAGAGTACATCATGTGAAATGCTTGGCTGGATGAAGCACAAGCTGGAATCAAGATTGCCAGGAGAAATATCAATAACCTCAGACATGCAGATGACACCACCCTAAAGTCAGAAAACAAAGAGGAACTAAGGAGCCTCTTGATGAAATTGAAAGNAAAGGAGTACGTCAAGGCTGTATATTGTCACTCTGCTTATTAACTTATATGCAGAGTACATCATGTGAAATGCTTGGCTGGATGAAGCACAAGCTGGAATCAAGATTGCCAGGAGAAATATCAATAACCTCAGACATGCAGATGACACCACCCTAAAGTCAGAAAACAAAGAGGAACTAAGGAGCCTCTTGATGAAATTGAAAGTGTAGAGTGAAAAAGTTGGCTTAAAATTCAGCATTTAGAAAACAAAGATTATGGCATCTGGTCCCATCACTTCTTTAGAAATAGATAGGGAAACAATGGAAACAGTGAAAGACTTGATTTTCTTGGGCTCCAAAATCACTGCAGATGATGAATGCAGCCATGAAATTAAAAGATGCTTGCTCCTTAGAAGAAAACTATGACAAACCTAGACAGCATATTAAAAAGCAGAGACATTACTTTGCCAACAAATGTCCATCTAGTCAAAGCTATGACTTTTCCAGTAGTCATGTATGGATGTGAGAGTTGGACCATAAAGAAAGCTGAATGTCAAAGAATTGATGCTTTTGAACTGTAGTGTTGGGACTCTTGAGAATCCCTTGGACAGAAAGGAGATTCAATCCTAAAGGAAATCAACCCTGAATATTTATTGGAAGGACTGATGCTAAAGCTGAAGCTCTGATACTTTGCCCACCTGATGTAAAGAACTGGCTCATTGGAAAAGACTGTGATGCTGGAAACATTGAAAGAAGGAGAAGGGGACGATGGAGGATGAGATGGTTGGATTGCAGCACGACTCAATCGGCATGCTTCAGGAGTTGATGATGGACAGGGAAGCCTGGCATGCTGCAGTCCATGGGTTCCCTGTGAGCTGGACATGACTGAGTGACTGAACTGAACTGAACCAAAGTGAACTTTTCATTGGTCTGATTAAAAACCCACTCCTCCTTTAACTTCACTGAATAAAGAAAGAAATTAAAGGGGAGTGTGTTTAGGAAATTCATGATAAAATATGTGATTGGAATATATTTAGAAACAAATCACAGCATGTGACTAATAATTCTAAATGTTTGCATATGAAATAATTACTATTGTGAAATATTCAATTTATTTCCAGAAATAAAAATAATTTATTAATATAATTGGCTTTACTCAAGACCACTCTAATTCATAACCTAATTTTTGGTTAAATGGGAATTAGCCTCTTGACTGATGTGGTGGGGCTCCTTACCCAAGTAAGTGCTCTTTTTCCTGTGTGCACTAGACTGTATTTCCTAGCTTCTTTTGTGATTGGAAGTAATCATATGAAGAGTTATAGGCAATAGATTGTAAGAAGTAGTAAATATTATGGTCTGGCCTCTAAAATCCTCCTACTGGTATATTCCATGTATTGTTTTCTTGTAACTGTCAAAATAGAGATGATGTCCAAAGTGACCTTGGAAACCACCAAGGTGGCAGAACCTCTGTTACCATGCATCTGTGAATGACTGTAGAATAGTATTTTCCTACCCACTCATTCACCCATCCAGTACTGTCTCTGGATCATGAAATACACTTCCATTGTGCTTGAACATTGTAAAATTTATGGTCTTATTTGCATAGAACTTAGTCTATTCCAACTAACATAGTTAAAATAATAATACCAATAAGAATTACTAGTATTCTACACATTATTGTTAATACCCATTATTGTTAATTATTGTTACCAATAATTGTTAATTAATAATAAATGTTTTATCCTATGTTGTTCTTAAAGTAAAATTATAATGAGTATTGATGGAGAAAATAAGGTTCTAGGCTCTTTTGAAGGACATGCCAGTTAGGATGAAAATGATAAAAGACAAAAGTATAAAATCCATGAGGTTTAATTTTTATTTACATCTAATTTAACCACTGGGATGTTGTCTTAGTTTGGTGAAATTATTCTAGACTGGGTGGCTTAAACAGCAAACATATTTCTCACAGATATGGAGACTGGGAAACTAAAGATCAAGGCTCCAGCAGATCTGGTGAGGACACTTCTCCTGGTTTGTAGATGGCCTTCTCACTGCATCCTCACGTGGAGAGCAGAAAGAGGAAGCAAGCTCTCCTGAGTTTATTCTTAAAAAAGGCACTAATCCCATCATAAGGGGTCCACCCTCATGACCTAATTAACCCCCATAGGCCTCATCTTCAAATACCATCACATTGAGGATTAAAGTTTCAACATATAAATTTTGGGGAGAGGCAAACATTCAATCCATAGCAGAGGTCGATTCACAGATGGGGTGGTCTTTTTATTTAGTTATGTTGCTTTAGTTCTTAGCAGAATGCCTTTATGTGGCAGGCTTTAATAAATATTTGAATAAATAAATGAACAAACAAATGAACTCTTCATAGGAATTTGGGATAGAATTCTTAGCCTTTTGATACCTTAAGTCCTCTTATATGAAAAGTTTCTAATTACTTCAAACTGTGGTGATTACAGTGAGACAATATTATTTAACCGTGTTCTACAAAGCATTTTGTTTAGAGCTAAAAACCTTCTAAAGAAACCAATTTTAAAATGGTCTAGAAGGTGTATGTAATTGTGTTCATACTTCTGAATTATACTACTGTCCATTTGTCATTATAGATCTTTGTAAATCATTATTTGATAAAATAGAATTCTCTTTCCTTGCAGTATCTTTGTCATACGCTAGAATACTTCTTCTTGGAGAGATTACTGTTAATTCTATTTTTCTTACAATGACATTTGATATCTTTGCCTCCTTAATATTTTATAATTAGGTAGTTTAAGGCTATGTAAATCCATATACTTTGCATAAAAATTATAAATCAAGATTGGTGAACCATGAAATGTCTAGTTTTGCACAATGTTTATGAATAATAAAGGGAAACTGACTCACTTGTGTACATTCAGCTTGCAAAACATCTGCCAAAATGTCACACAAGGTGTACTTCTGAATAGATATTAGATTTCCTAGTTCCGCTGAATTCTCTTACTGAAAGCTTTCATAGGATGTGAACAGATGCCTAACTTGCTAATCTATTACAAAAAAAAAAAAACTAGGATTATGAGGTGTTGAGTTTGCCTCTATTATTTTGTTTTTGAAAAGATAAATGAGAAATAGTAGAAGCAAAAACTTATTTTGTAAAATTTTGAAGAGTTACATACTTATTCTTTTAAATTAGGCAATGCCAGTTGATGTATTTTTGGAATCTTCTTGGAGAATGTTCTTGCGCTTCTTACCATTTGTCCAGTTCTCTTGTGGTTTATATTTCAATAGGCTCTTCGTTTCTGAGTAGTACTCTGGCAGCTGCTTGGTTCTTGTTAATGAATTCATTTGGATGCATATTCTTTCTTTAGTTAACACACTCAGAGCTTTCTCTTTGTGAAGTAAATCTGCTAATTTTGTTTGCCTGTCTTGGTTGTTAGTTGTTGCGGATACAGCTTCCTGAAATATGCCGCCTGACAATTTTGGATTAATAAAGATTGAATTGCACGTGGTGACATTTTCAGTTATCTTACAAGCAGCTCGTATTTACAGTTTTAAGCTGGTAAGGGAATAGTCTGTCAGATTCCAAAGAAATTGTGCTTCATTTTAAGGCTTTCTTACTAATATCAACAAGAAAGATTTTCAAATAGTTCTTTGATATTGCAGCCTGAAGCCAGCACTTTATTTTTGTAGAGTCTTAGAGGTGTCTGCATAGATGGCTTTTTCTTTGTGTCTGGACTTAGCTAACTTCTACTCATCCTTTAAGAATCTGTTTGCAAGGCAGGAGACCTGGTTTCAAGCCCTGGGTTGGGAAGATACTCTGGAGAAGGAAATGTCAACCCACTCCAGTATTCTTACCTGGAGAATTTCATGGACAGAGGATCCTGGCAGGTACAGTCTATGGGGTTGCAAAGAGTTGGACACGACTGAGTAACTAACTCTCACTTACTTACCCTTTAGGATGCAATTCAGGTACTATCTTGTCTGTAAAGACTTCTCCAAGCCTATACTGAGGGCCAGAATCCCTTCTTACACCACTCTCTAGTGCATGCCTCCTCATAGCATATTACCCAGTACCACAATTACCTGTTTAGATATCTAATAGCTCTGGTCACTAGAAACTAGATTCTTGAGTCGCAGTGATATGTCTTTCTAATCTAGGGACTCCAAAGCTTGATACCTGGCAAGCATTTAATGAAAGTTTACTGAATAAAGAATAGTGTGATTACAATTATTTAGAGCTATTTAGTATCTATGCCTCTTTTGTGTATAATATTTATAAATTATGTTTCTGATTATTGAGTGTTTTATTAGAGTTGATTGGAAAAAAACTTTTTGGAAGAGTTTTTCAGGTTGCTGGTTAATCACTTTGGGCCTTTTTTCACCAACATATTAAAATCTTTGGGTGAGGAGGTTCCCCTTCTCAGGCTAACTCTATAAAATTATTCCTGTTGTGTCTCAGTTGACTCAAATGGCTTTGAATGGTCTCCTGGGTTTTAGAAGTTTTATAGTATGGAATTGATAACTTATAACCTGAAAGGTGTTTCAAACATACAAAATCACATTGTGTAGCTTTTATGGAACTAGTATTCCTCAGGAAATGGTATATATAAGGTTCATGACCTGAAATTGTTTCCAATAATACAATGTATAAGACTCAAGTTACTGAATGAAAGCATTATTTTAATATATGTTTGTGATAGTAATGACCCATTAAACTTAACTCATTTGATAAGATTAAACCATTAGCTGAAAGGGAAATTTTAATTCTTTCATTTAAAAAAATACTGGCTGAGCTGGTCTGCTGCTTATAACACTGAACAGTGAGATAAGAACATTAGTTGAATATTTATCATACCAAGCATCTTGGCACATACAGAGGTGGTGTGCAGTGGTAAAGACTCCACCTGCCAATACAAGAGATGAAAGAGTGAGACACAACTGAGCACAGACACAGACACACAGACACACACACACACACACACACACCCAATCATCTTACATGTTCTTGTTTAGTTGCTAAGTCGTGTCTGTCTCTTTTGCAACTCAATGGGCTGTAGCCCATCAAGGTCCTATGTCCATGGGATTTTCTAGGCAAAAATACTGGAATGGGTTGTCATTTTCCTTCTCCAGGGGATCTTCCTGACCCAAGAATCAAACCTGAGTCATTTATGTCTCCTGCATTGGTAGGTGGATTCTTTACCACTGGGCCACCTGGGAAGTGCACACCTACATATATCATCTAATTTAAACCTTATGATAGAACTATGATGCATGAATTACCATCTCCATTTTACAGTTGAGAAAATTGAGCATGATAGATGTAAATTTCGTGTTGAGATTTGCAGTTAGTCAGTAATAAAGTGTGACTTTGAAACCAAATATGCTTGAGAATAATTGCAATAGATTTGGTACAATAGTTGTTCTTGGAACTTTGGACACTGACCAATTTAATTTGTGTACTAAAATTCCTTTTGATAGTCTTATAAAGCAAAATAATATATCATTGTTCAAAGAGTTCAGAGGTGCCATAGGGAGATTATAACCTTATTATGTATAACAAGATTTGTGCAGGTTTGTAAACAATAATTTAACATACTTCTTTTGTGTTTTTAAAGTTTTTTTTTCTCTATTAGTTTTTTTTTTTTTAAGAAAATGACTCACTTAAGCACAGATATTGCTTCTCTTGTTGGTGCTTGCACATGGATAAACTGACATCTCTAATTAGGTTTTATTGAATATAAGCAGGTTTGTTTTTTTTTTTCGCCAGTAGAGTTTATCATGAGATAAAATACAAAGAATATTTATACCATTCTTCACTGGATACATGTGAAAAATTGAAAGTAAGAAGTATCTGATCTGATAATGAGTGACTGCTAACAGTTTGGAAGCTTTCTAATAGGATACAAAGTTACTAAATGATAGGGAAAGATATCTTTTAATGAAACACCTGAATATGGATAACAGTGCACATTTTGTTTCTTTATGAAAAGCAGTTAACAGTAATGCTGTATATAATGAATATTTCCAAAGAAGCTAAGTGAATGTAAATTAGCTACAACTACATAAATGGGTAAAGATAGCCCTCAAGTTATAGATGAAAAACAATCTACTGGATTAACCCATGTTTCCACAGCTATTAAAGCCAGGAGGAAGGAGTCACTGTAAGCAATAACAATTTATATCTCATCCCCGTTTGCAAATCACAAGGTTACCAGTCACCATCCCCCAATTATCTCTACAAGTGGCACACCAATTTGATATGTCAAATAAATTTATAGAGCAGTAGTAAATTAAAAAAAAAACAAAAATAAAAATCTAAATAGGACTCTTCATCGGAAGAGGGGAGCCCTAGTGCTAAACCCTTTCTTCAGGCCTGATCTAGCAACAGTAATCCCAGTGGCAGAGTTGTACTTCACTTAAAATTTTTAATTATTTTTCTTTTGAAAATGTAAATTGTTCACATGACAGTTTCCAAGCATACAAAAAGTCATGCTAAAAGGTAAACCTTTCTTCCATTCTCTTATTTCTATTACCCAGAGGCAACACCATCACAGATTTGAGTCTCTTCTCAGATTATACATTTATTTTAAATAAGGGAGTGTTTCTGAGTGCTCTGTAATGGATATTTCCCCATCTGCTGCTGCTGCTAAGTCGCTTCAGTGGTATCCAACTCTGTGCGACCCCAAGGACGACAGCCCACCAGGCTCCCAGTCCCTGGGATTCTCTAGGCAAGAACACTAGAGTGGGGTTGCCATTTCCTTCTCCAGTGCATGAAAATGAAAAGTGAAAGTGAAGTTGCTCAGTTGTGTCCGACCTTTAGCGACCCCACGGACTGTGGCCCACCAGGCTCCTCTGCCCATGGGATTTTCCAGGCAAGAGTACTGGAGTGGGGTGCCATTGCCTTCTCCATATTTCTCCATGGAGCATATTAAATGCACTATCCCGCACCTTTAGAGTATACGTGGAATAAAAAATTAAATCTGCCCAGCTATTCTGTCATTATATGCTTAATATGGTATGTAAATTGTTGGCATCTCTGCCCCTTGTGGCCTCAGCTACCTGAGAATTCCCATACCAGCAGTGGAATGAATGACAGGTCAGATCCAGCAGTGTGTGTTTAATTAACTTTCAGTGAGCTAACATGAGAAAAAGAATCTTTGTTCTTAATAAAGCCTCAATTTGCTTATCCCAGCATGATAGTACCTTTCCGGCAGCTAGGTGATTTAGAAAGAAAATTCTGTCATGTATGTGGAAAGACTGAAGGCTCTATCTCATGAACTGATTACAGAATTTTCATAAGACTGGAGAAGCAGAGACTGTTGAAGGGCACAAAAATACCTTGTGGGTGCCAGGATCCAGGGGAAAGGAGTAGTGACCCCACAGGAGACTGAGCCGGACTTTCCTGTGTGTGCTTGGGAGTCTCTGGTGGAGGTGCAGATTGAGAGTGGCCTGCTGCAGGGTCGGGGCACTGCCAATAGCAGTCCTGGGAAGCGCAGCATGCTGGCATACATACTTTTGGGGGAGGTCACCATTATGCCACTACTCCTACCATAGTTTGGCCTCAGGCCAAACTAGAGAGAGGGAGCATAGCTCCACCCATCAGCAGAAAACTGGATGAAAGATTTACTGAGTATGGCCCTGCCCACCAGGGCAAGACCCAATTTTCCCCCTAGCCAGTCCCTCCCATCAAGAAGCTTCCACAGCCTCTTATCCTCATCCATCAGAAGGCAGACAGAATGAAAGCCAAAATCACAGAAAAATAATCAAAATGATCACATGGATCCCAGCTTTGTGTAACTCAGTGAGACTATGAGCCATGCCATGTAGGGCCATCCAAGATGGACAGGTCATGGTGGAGAGTTCTGACAAAACGTGGTCCCCTGGAGAAGAGAATGGCAAACCACTTCAGCATTCTTACCTTGAGAACCCCACAAACAGTATGAAAAGGCAAAAAGATAGGACACTAAAAGATGAACTCCCAGGTTGGTATGATCCATTGTGCTCCTGGAGAAGAGCATAGAAATAGCTCCAGAAGGAATGAAGAGGCTGAGCCAAGTCAGAAGCAGTGCTCAGCTGTGTCTGTGTATGGCGGTAAAAGTAAAATCTGATGCTGTAAAGAACAATATTGCATAGGAAGCTGGATTGTTAGGTCCATGAGTCAAGGTAAATTAGAAATGGTCAACAGGAGATGGTAAGAGTCAACATCAACATTTTAGGAATCAGTGAACTAAAATGGACCTGAATGGGCATATTTAATTCAGATGACCATTATATCTACTACTGTGGGCAAGAATCCCTCAAAAATGGAGCAGTCCTCATAGTCAACAAAAGAGTCCAAAATGCAGTATTCAGCACAAGTGCAAAAACGACAGAATGATCTCTGTTCTTTTCCCAGGTAAACCATTCACTATCACAGTAAGCCTAGTCTATGTTTCAACCACTGATGTTGAAGAAGGTGAAGTTGAATGGGTCTATGAAGACCTACAAGACATTCTAGACATAAACTAAAAAAGATGTCTTTTTCATTACAGAGGACTGGAAGGCAAAAGTAGAAATTCAGGAGTAATAGGCAAGTTTGGCCTTAGTGTACAAAATGAAGTAGGGCAAAGGCTAACAAGAATTTTGCCATGACAGTGCACTGGTCATAACAAACGTCTTGTTCCAACAACACAAGAGATGACTCTACACATGGACGTTACCAGATGGTCAATACCTAAATCAAATTGATTATATTCTTTGCAGCCAAAGATGGAGAAGCTCTATACAGTCAGCAAAAACAAGACCGAGAGCTGACTGTGGCTCAGATCATGAATTCCTTTGCCAACTCTAATTGGAAAATTCAGACTTAAATTGAAGAAAATAGGGGAAACCACTAGACCATTCAGGTATGACCTAAATCAAATCCCTTACGATTATACAGTGGAAATGACAAACAGATTCAAGGGATTAGATCTGATAGAGCGCCCAAAGAACTATGGATGGAGGTTTGTGACATTGTACAGGAGNATTCAGACTTAAATTGAAGAAAGTAGGGAAAACCACTAGACCATTCAGGTATGACCTAAATCAAATCCCTTACGATTATACAGTGGAAATGACAAACAGATTCAAGGGATTAGATCTGATAGAGCACCCAAAGAACTATGGATGGAGGTTTGTGACATTGTACAGGAGGCAGTGATCAAGACCATCCCCCAAAAGAAGAAATGCAAAAAGGCACAATGGTTGTCTGAGGAGATCTTACAAATAAGTTGGGAAAAGAAGAGAAGCGAAAGGCAGAGCAGAAAAGGAAAGGTATACCCATTTGGGTGCAGAGTTCCAAATAATAGCAAGGAGAGATAAACCTTTCTCAGTGATCAGTGCAAGGAAATAGAGGAAAACAATAGAATGGGAAAGAATAGAGATCTCTTCAAGAAAATTGGAGATACCAAGGGAACATTTCTTGCAAAGATGGGCACAATAAAGGAAAGAAACAGTATGAACCTAATAGAAACAGAAGATATTAAGAAGAGATGGCAAGAATACTCAGAAGAAATATACAAAAAGATTTTAATGACTTGGATAACCACAATGGTGTGATCACTCACCTAGAGCCAAACATCCTGGAGTGTGAAGTCAGGTGGACCTTAGGAAGCATCACTACAAATAAAGCTAGTGGAGGTGATGGAATTCTAAACAACCTATTTTAAATCTTAAGATGATGCTGTTAAAGTGCTGCACTCAATATGCCAGCACATTTGGAAAACNCTAGAGCCAGACATCCTGGAATGTGAAGTCAAGTGGGCCTTAGAAAGCATCACTACGAACAAAGCTAGTGGAGGTGATGGAATTCTAAACAACCTATTTTAAATCTTAAGATGATGCTGTTAAAGTGCTGCACTCAATATGCCAGCACATTTGGAAAACTCAGCATGGCTACAGGACAGGAAAAGGTGAGTTTTCATTCCAGTCCCAAAGAAGGAGAATGCCAAAGAATGTTCAAACTACTGCACAATTATATTCATTTCACATGCTAGCAAGGTCATGCTCAAAATCCTTCAAGCTAGGCTTCAATAGTACATAAGCAAAAACTTCCAGATGTACAAGCTAGATTTAGAAAAGGCAGCAGTACCAGAGATCAAATTACCAACATCTGTTGGATCACAAAAAAAGCAAAGGGAATTTCACAAAAACATCTGCTTCATTTACTATGCTAAAGCCTTTGACTGTGTGGATTACAACTAACTGTGGAAAATTCTCAAAGANTTCCAGATGTTCAAGCTGGTTTTAGAAAAGGCAGAGGAGCCAGAAATCAAATGGCCAAAATCCGCTGGATCATCAAAAAGCGAGAGAGTTCCAGAAAAAACATCTGCTTTATTGACTATACTAAAGCCTTTGACTGTGTAGATCACAACAAATTGTGGAAAATTCTTCAAGAGATGGGAATAGCAGACCCCCGGATCTGCCTCCTGAGAAACTGTATGCAGGTCAAGAAGCAACAGTTAGAACTGGACATGGAACAACGGACTGGTTCCAAATAGGAAAAGGAGTCTGTCAAGGCTGTATGTTGTCACCCTGCTTATTTAACTTATATGCAGAGTACATCATGTGAAATGCTGGGCTGGATGAAGTTTAAGCTGAAAGCAAGATTGCCAGGAGAAATAATAACCTCAGATATGCAGATGGCACCACCCTAATGGCAGAAAGAGAAGGGGAAGTAAAGAATCTCTTGATGAAGATGAAGGAGGAGAGTGAAAGAGCTGGCCTAAAACTCAACATTCAAAATGCTAAGATCATGGCATCCATAACAAAGATTATGGCATCTGGTCCCATTACTTCATGGCAAATGCAGAGAAAATGAAAACAGTGACAGGCTTTATTTTCTTGGGCTCCAAAATCACTGCGGGCGGTGACTGTAGCCATGAAATTAAAAGACGCTTGCTTCTTAGAAGAAAACCTACAGCAAACCTCAGTTCAGTTCAGTTCATTTCAGTCGCTCAGTCATGTCCAACTCTTTGTGACCCCATGAACTGCAGCATACCAGGCTTCCCTGTCCATCACCAACTCCCAGAGCTTGCTCAAACTCATGTCCATTGAGTCAGTGATGCCGTGCAACCATCTCATCCTCTACTGTCCCCTTCTCCTCCCACCTTCAATCTTTCCCAGCATCAGGGTCTTTTCCAATGAGTCAGTTCTTCGCATCAGGTGACCAAAGTATTGCAGTTTCAGCTTCAGCACCAGTTCTTCAATGAATATTCAGGACTGATTTCCGTTAGGATTGACTGGTTTGATCTCCTTGCCATCCAAGGGACTCTCAAGAGTCTTCTCCAACATCGCAGTTCAAAAGCATCAATTCTTTGCCATTCAACTTTCTTTATAGTCCAACTCTCACATCCATACATGACTACTGGCAAAACCATAGCTTTGACTAGATGGACCTTTGTTGGCAAAGTAATGTCTCTGCTTTTTAATATTCTGTCTAGGTTGGTCATAGGTTTTCTTCCAAGGAACAAGTGTCTTTTAATTTCAAAATCACTCATCATCTGCAGTGATTTTGGAGCCCCCCAAAATAGTAATATCTCATTTTTTTTCAAAAATTGTATTTTTCTAATGAGAGTTGATGTTGAACATCCTTTTATGTACTTATTTGTCATTTGTAATTCTTCCTTTGATGAAACACCTGTTCAATCAATCATTTTAATTAATTAATTCAGTTTTTTTTTCTTGCTACGTTTTGAGAGGTCTTTAGATATTCCAGATACAAATCTTTAATGTGATCTGTGATTAGAAAATATTTTATCTTGGAAAACATTATCTCATTCTGTAATTTTGTTTCCATTTTGTTCATAATGTATTCCGCAGGGCAAACATGCTTAATTTTGATGAAGTGCAATTTATCAATTTAAAGAAGTGTTATGGATTGTGCTATGCATGCCAATAGATCTCTGTCTAGTTCAAGGTCACAAATATTATCTCTAGAAGTTTTATGATTTTAGGATTTAAATTTAGTTCTAGAATGTCTTTTAAATTAATTTTTATACATGGATTGAAGTACTGAGCAACGTTTACTACTTTGCCCCCAGTACTGCCCAGTCTTGGTTACTGTGGCTCTATAACAATGATTGAAACCCCAAATTTAAGCCAATAAAAAATGTTTTTGCTACCTTAGATCTCATTTGCATGAGAACATTAGAACCAATGTCTGAATCTCTATAAAGGTATGCTATAATTTTACTGGAATTACATTGAAGCTATAAATCAATCTGGAGGAACTGACATATTTCATTCCATGCACATAGTGAATCCCCCCATTTGCTCAGGTCTCAGTCTTTTCTCATTGTCACTGCACAGTTCTTTTATATCATTTGACAGATTTATCCCTAAGGATTTTTTATTTTTAGTGTTCTTGTAAATGGCATTAAAAGTTCAATATTGATTATCCTTTGCTAGTATATAGAAATATAATTTATATTTGTATATTTCTTGTATCCTTCAGCCTCACTAGTAGCTTTCTTTTACATTCCATAGCATTTTCTACACAGTCATTATATAGTCTGCAAATATAGTTTACTTCGTCCATTTATAAACTGTATACTATTTATTTATTTTTCTTGTTTCCTAAACAAGCTTAGAACCTCTAATGTGAATTTCATTTGAAATGCTGAGAATAGTGATGCTTGCCTGTTCCTGGTCTGAGGGAAAAAGGATTCATTTTTTCTAACTTTTTTCAGCTGTAATGATATTTTCATTTTAGTTTTTCAATATTTTAAACAAGCCATTCCACCATCTTCTGACTTGCTATGGAGCTAACCTACAGTCACTTCTGTCTTGTTTTTCTGTACCTGTTTCATCTTTTTTCTCTGGCTGCTTTTAAGATTTTTCTTTCTCACTGTTTTAAGCAATTTGATTTTGATGTGCCTCACTAGTAATTTTCTTTATTTTGTGTGTTTGGGATTAAAAGAGCTCCTTGGATTTATAGGCTTTTCATTTTTATTAAACTTGGATATATTTGAGTCATTAGTTCATTGAATATTTTTCTTACCCCATCCTTCTTCTTCAAAGACTTTCATTACAATTACATGTATATACTTCATCAGTTGTCTTACAGCTCACTGACTTTCTTTCTTCTACCCTGGGGAACTTTTATTCTACTTTGATGGTAGGAAATTTAGTTTTAACTCGTTGATTTTTTTTCTTTGCCCTAATTCCACTTCGAAGGGGGAATTTGAAACTTTTGAAACTTAAAAAAACATGTTTTTTATGGTAATCAATAGTTCTTGAAGTTTGTATGCTACATCAGATTACTATATAAATAGAGAGGAGAGTCAGAATTGTTTCTGTGAATTTGTNAACAGTTAGAACTGGACATGGAACAACAGACTAGTTCCAAATAAGAAAAGGAGTACGTCAAGGCTGTATGTTGTCACCCTGCTTATTTAACTTATACGTAGAGTACATCATGGAGAAGGCAATGGCAACCCACTCCAGTACTCTTGCCTGGAAAATTCCATGGATGGAGTAGCCTAGAAAGCTGTAGTCCATGGGGTCGCTGAGGCTTGGACATGACTGAGAGACTTCACTTTCACTTTTCACTTTCCTGCATTGGAGAAGGAAATGGCAACCCACTCCAGTGTTCTTGCCTGGAGAATCCCAGGGACGGGGGAGCCTGGTGGGCTGCCGTCAATGAGGGTCACACAAAGTCGAACACGACTGAAGTGACTTAGCAGCAGCAGCAGCAGCAGCAGAGTACATCATGAGAAACCCTGGGTTGGAATAAGCACAAGCTGGAATCAAGATTGCTAGGAGAAAAATCAATAAGCTCAGATATGCAGATGACATCACTGTTATGGCAGAAAGTAAAGAGGAACTAAAAAGCCTCTTGTTGAAAGAGGAGAGTGAAAAAGTTGACTTTAAGCTCAACATTCAGAAAACAGATCATGGCATCTGTTCCCATCACTTCATGGGAAATGGGGAAACAGTGGAAACAGTGGCTGACTTTATTTTGGGGGGCTCCAAAATCACCACAGATGGTGATTGCGGCCATGAAATTAAAAGACGCTTACTCCTTGGAAGGAAAGTTATGGTCAACTTAGACAGCATATTAAAAAGAAGAGACATTAGTACGCCAACAATGGTCCATCTAGTCAAGGCTATGGTTTTTCCAGTGGTCATGTATGGATGTGAGAGTTGGACTGTGAAGGAAGCTGAGAGCCAAAGAATTGATATTTTTTAATTATGGTGTTGGAGAGGTCTCTTGAGAGTCCCTTGGACTGCAAGGAGATCCAACCGTCCATTCTAAAGGAGATCAGTCCTGGGTTTTCATTGGAAGGACTGATGCTAAAGCTGAAACTCCAATACTTTGGCCACCTCATGAGAAGAGTTGACTCATTGGAAAAGACTCAGATGCTGGGAGGGATTAGGGGCAGGAGGAGAAGGGGACGACAGAAGATGAGATGGCTGGATGGCATCACTGACTCGATGGACATGAGTTTGAGTAAACTCCGGGAGCTGGTGATGGACAGGGAGGCCTGGCATGCCTCGATTCATGGGATCTCAAAGAGTTGGACACGACTGAGTGAGTGAACTGAACTGAACTGAAGTGCAGCATCATGTCACCTGCAAACTGATAATTTTACTTTTTCTGATCCGGATTTCTTTTATTTCTTTTTCTTCTCTGTGTAACTAGGACTACCAAAACTATGTTGAATAATAGTGAGAGTGGATATCCTTGTCTTATTCTTGATCTTAGAGGAAATGCTTTAAGTTTTTACTATTGAAAATGATGTTTGCTGTCGGCTTATCATCTATGGCCTTTACTCTGTTGAGGTAGGTTCCTGCTATGCCCATTTTTTGAAGAGTTTTCATCATAAATGTGTACTGAATTTTGTCAAAGTCTTCCCCCCTACATCTANTCTTGATCTTAGAGGAAATGCTTTAAGTTTTTACTATTGAAAATGATGTTTGCTGTCGGCTTATCATCTATGGCCTTTACTCTGTTGAGGTAGGTTCCTGCTATGCCCATTTTTTGAAGAGTTTTCATCATAAATGTGTACTGAATTTTGTCAAAGTCTTCCCCCCTACATCTATTGAGACGATCATATGGTTTTTATCTTTCAGTTTGTTAATATGGTGTATCACATTGATTGATTTGCATATATTGAAGAATCTTTGCATCCCTAGAATAAACCTAACTTGATCATGGGACATGAACTTTTTGATGTGTTGCTGAATTCTGTTTGCTAAGGTTTTGTTGAGGATTTTTGCATCTATGTTCATCAGTGATATTGGCCTGTAGTTTTCTTTTTTTGTATTGTCTTTTGTTTTGCTATCAGGGTGATGGTGGCCTCATAGAATGTATTTGGAAGTGTTCCTTCTTTTTCAGTTTTTTGAAAGAGTTTTAGAAGGATAGGAATAAGCTCTTCTCTAGAGGTTTGATAGAATTCTCCTGTGAAGACATCTGGTCCTGGGCTTTTGTTTTTGGGGAGTTTTTTCTTTCTTTCTTTCTTTTTTTTTAATCATAGCTTCAATTACAGTGCTTGTAATTTGTTTGTTCATAATTTATATTTCTTCCTGGTTTAGTCTTGAAAGATTGAACTTTTCTAACAATCTGTCCATTTATTCCAGGTTATCCATTTTATTACCATATAGTTGTTCATAATAGTCTCTTATAATCCATTGTGCTTCTGCATGATCTGTTGTAACTTTTCCTTTTTCATTTCCGATTTTGTTGATTTGATTCTTCTCTGTTTTTTCTTTGATGAGTCTGGCTAAAGGTTTGTCAGCTTTGTTAATCTTCTCAAAGAACCAGCTTTTAGTTTTATTAATCTTTACTTTTATTTCTTTTTCATTTATTTCTGCTTGGATCTTTATGATTTCTTTCCCTCTACTAATTTTGGTGTGTGTCTGTGTGTGTATGTTTTGTCATTGTTCTTTTCCCAGTTGTTTTAGATGTAAAGTTATGTTGTCTGTTCAATGTTTTCTTTTTTCTTGAAATAGGATTGTATTGCTATAAATTTCCCCCTTAGAACTGCTTTTGCTGCATCCCATAGGTTTTGAGTTGTCGTATTTTCATTGTCATTTGTTTCTAGAATTTTTAAAATTTCCCTTTTGATTTCTTCAGTTATCTGTTGGTTATTTAGAAAAGTATTGTTTAGTTTCCATGTGTTTGTGTTTCTTACAATATTTTTCTTGTAATTGATATCTATTTTCATAGAGTTTTGGTTGGAGAAGATGCTTGATATGATTTCAATTTTCTTAAATTTACTGAGGTTTGTTTTGTGAACCAAGATGTGGTCTGTCCTGAAGAATGTTCCATGCACGCTTGAGAAGGTGTATTTTTCTGCATTTGTATGGAATGTCCTGAAGATATCAATGAGAGCTATCTCAGGTAATATATCATTTAAGATTTGTGTTTCCTTATTAATTTTCTATTTTGATGATCTGCCCATTGGTGTGAGAGGGGTGTTAAAATCTTGTACTATTATTGTCTTACTGTCAAATTCTCCTTTTATGTCTGTTAGTGTTTGTCTTATGTATTGAGATGCTCCTATGTTGAGTGCATAGGTGTTTACAATTGTTATATCTTCTTCTTGGATTGATTCCTTGATCTTTATGTAGTGTCCTTCCTTATCACTTATATTCTTTATTTTAAGGTCTATTTTGTCTGATATGAGGATTGCTACTCCAGCTTTCTTTTGCTTCCCATTTGCATGAAATATATCTTTCCATCCTCTCAGTTTCAGTCTATATGTGTCTTTATGTTTGAAGTGAGTTTCTTATAGACAGCATATATATGGATCTTGTTTTTGTATCCATTCAGCCAGTCTGTGTTTTGGTTGAAGAATTTAATCCATTTACATTTACAATAATTATTGATATATATGTTCCTATTGCCATTTTCTTAATTACTTGTGGTTGATTTTGTAGATTTTTTTTTCTTCTCTTGTTTGTCTTGACTGTATAAGTCCCTTTAAGCAGGTGTTGTAAAGCTGGTTTGGTGGTACTGAATTCTCTTCACTTTTGCTTTTCTGAAAAAAATTTTGTTTCTCCATCAATTTTGAATGAAAGCCTTGCTGGGTAGTGTAATTTTGGTTGTATATTTTTCCCTTTCAGTACTTTAAATATATCCTGCCATTCCTTTCTGGCCTGCAGAGTTTCTGATGAAAGAACAACTGTTAAACGTATGGCGTTTCCCTTGTATGTTACTTGTTGCTTTTCCTTTGCTGCTTTTAATATTCTTTCTTTGTGTTTAGTCTTTGTTAGTTTGATTAGTATAAGTCTTGGTGTGTTTCTCCTTCAGTTTATTCTGTATGGAACTCTTTGTGCCTCTTGGATTTGATTGACTGTTTCCTTTCCCATTTTGGGGAAATTTTCAACTATAATCTCTTCATAAACTTTTCATACCTTTTGTTTATTTTTTCTTCTTCTAGAACCCTTATAATTTGAATGTTGGGGCATTTGATATTGTCCCAGAGGTCTCTGAGACTATTCTCAGTTGTTTTCGTTCTTTTTACTTTATTCTGCTCTTCAGAAGTTATTTCCACCATTTTATCTTCCAGCTCACTGATTTGGTCTTCTGCTTCAGATATTCTATTGATTCCTTCTAGAGTATTTTTAATTTCAGTAATTGTGTTTGTCTCTGAATGTTTAGTTTTTAATTCTTCTAGATCTTTGCTAATTGATTCTTGCATTCTCTGCATTTTATTTTCAAGATTTCTGATCATCTTTACTCTCATTATTCTGAATTCTTTTTCAGTAACTTGCCTATTTCCCCTTCATTTATTTGGATTTCTGTGTTTCTAGTTTGTTCCTTCATTTGTGTAGTATTTCTCTGCCTTTTCATTATTATTACTTTTTAAAACTTACTGTGTTTGAGGTCTCCTTTTCCCAGGCTTCAGAGTTGAATTCTTTCTTCCATTTGGTTTCAGCTCTCTTAAGGTTGGTCCAGTAGTTTGTATAAGCTTTGTATAGAGTGAGATTTGTGCTGAGGGTTTTTTTTTTTTTTTTTTTTTTTTTTT